>CAUYLG010070395.1:0-118716 GCA_963573385.1 Cacajao melanocephalus
GGGGTGTGCTGGCGGGGTGGGGCTGGAGGGGGATGTGATCGCCGGGTGGTGTTGGGTGCTGGGTGGGTGTGGGATCTGGGTGGGAGAGGGGCAGGCTAGGGGAGAAAGCAGGGTGGGGGAGGGAGCAGGGTGGAGGAGAGATCAGGGTGGGGGAGGGAGCAGGGTGGAGGAGAGAGCAGGGTGGGGGAGGGGCAGGCTAGGGGAGGGAGCAAGGTGGGGGAGGGGCAGGCTGGGGGAGGGAGCAAGGTTGGGGAGGGAGCAGGGTGGAGGAGAAAGCAGGGCGGGGGAGGGTGCAGAGTGGGGGAGGGAGCAGGGTGGGGGATGGAATAGGGTGGGGGAGGGCACAGGGTGGGGGAGGGAGCAGGATGGCAGGCAGAGGTAAGGGCTGCTGGAAAAGAGCTGCTGTGGGGAGGGGGAGGGCATTCGAGGGGCTCCCTCACGCCAGGTCCTTGGGGTATATGTGCCCCCAGAGGATGGCGGAGTAGTGAGGAGATCCTGGGCCTGTCACCTATGGGGGCAGCTCTGCAGTGAGTTTGTAATGTCTTCTGAATGAAGGACAGAAGTCCCCCTCCTAGCCTGTCCTCTCCTAAGGTCTCCATCTCTCTCTGCAACACAAGGGGCCTGAACTCAGTGACATTTTGGAAGGAGCACAAGGTTTGAAGTCTGTCTTCAAATCCTAACTCTGCTACTTACTGGTTTGTGACCTTGGCCTTAATTTTCTCATCCGCAACATAGAAACAGTAATGGCAAAATCAGATTCCCACGTCTGGTGAGCGGTAAGATTCGCTCTTTCATTCAACACAAATTTGCTGAGCGCTCTCTAGGTACAAAACAGACATAAATCCCTGCCCTCATGAAGTTTGTGAACTGGCGGGGGACAGTCAATAAATCAGATCGATAAGTAAAATTGATGATCAGTCAGATGTTGATTAATGCTAAGGAGAAAAGGATGCTGGGAAGGAGACGCTGAGTGGTGGCGGTGGTGGCGGTGGTGGGCGGGGTGGGCGGGAGCTGCAGTTTTAGGGTGATAGGAAGGGCCACACTGAGGAGGTGACGTTTGAGCAGAAACCTGAAGATGGGGCCAGGGAGGAAGCCGTGGAGACTGCAGGGAAAACCAACCAGGCAAAAGAGACAGCAGTGGCCAGGCCCTGGTGGGCTCCTGGCAGCAGTCTGGGGACTGGAATGCAGGGAGCTGGGAAGTGTCAGGAGGAGCAGCTGGAGAAGAAATGGGGTCTCGTGATCGTGGGAGGACTTTGTCTTTTCCTGAGTGAGGTGGGAAGAGGCCTCATTTGTTTTGAAAGACTGCTCTGCACTGTGGGGAAGAGATGGGGTGGAGGCAGGGAGACCACGAGGAGGCCGCTGTGATAACCTTGACCACAGAGGATGGCCGTCCGGGCGGGAAGAATGACGGCGGAGGACCAGGTGATGCCTGGTGGTAGCGAGGTCATTCTGGGTCACACTGGACACGCCGCCACGTCATCAAAGAGCCACCTGGTTAGAAGGTTACTCTGCTTTCAGTTGGTCTCCAGCCTTCTGGAAACATCGAGAACGTCTGTAGTTGGTGCTTGTAGGCCTTCAACATCTCCAACTTCTGCAGACCTTCTCACCTTAACCAAAAATACATTGCCTTCTATTTGTGAAAATTGAGACTGGGTATTCTCTTAAGGTACCAAGAGAAAAGTGCCTTTTAAAATAAACTTTTCAGATAAGTTGATTTAAAGAATAGTATAGCTCATGTGATGGCTTGTCAAAAATCACGAGGTAGGCCTTGAACGATGGCAGTTTGGAAATCTCTGGGCTAAAGGGGGGCTCGTTTTCAGCTGTGCATCATGTCTGTGCCTCCCAGACACTGCTGTGCCAAGGCCCTGGGGTTCTCAGCCATGCTGTGTGCCTCCCAGGGTCTCCAGGCACCTACTGGCCCTTGAATCTGAAAATCACCTCCACAGACCAACCCTGCTCCACTGACCCCTCCTCCCATCCTGGTAACTCCAGGTGCTATTTCAGAGGCAGCTGAAGATTAAGAGCTGGGAGATGGGGCTCCAGGCCCGACAATGCTGGCTCTGAAAGCAGGGGCTGGATCGCCCAGCTGTGCCTTTGTAACAGGGCCTGAGAGCCTCTGCCACCTGCTCCAAAGGAGGGTCCCGGCGGGAGTGGGAGGGGAGGAGGCTGGGAGGAGTGTGGTCGCCATGGCTGCCACGCCCCTGAACCAGCCTCCTGCTCTCACCTCCCCCTGGGAGCTGGAGCATCGTCACATTTTCTTAGCTTTCTCTTCAGTCTCAACTTGCCCTTTCTCCACATGCGGCCCGTAGATCATCCTTACAGGTTGGCGTGAGCTAGGAGCGGGGGAGGCCAGGAGCGAGGCAGCCTGCAGGGACATCCCCAGGAAAGAGGTTTCCTTTGGCCCCAGTTCAGTTGTCTGGTAGCTCCAATCAAGAAAGATGGGTCTGGGCAGCCCCCCACCCAGCTCATGGCTGGCTGGGGCCCTCTTGCCCTGCTCAGTACAAGTAAGGTCCTGCCAAATCAGCCTAGCCTGGGGCTGGTCATTCTGAGCAGGGTTATTGTCGCAGCTCTGGCCCCACTACCTTCCCCGTTCATTCTGCGCCGTTTGCTCACTGGGGTCCCATTCTGGCCACTGTCCTGCTGGGCGCTTGCCCTGGATCCCGAAGGCCTACAGATCTGGACTCAGGGAGAGCGCACTGAGCTGAGCTCCTCCTACAACTCCAAGCGAGGCTCCAGGTGCTTCCACAGACGGTACCCTTTAAAAAAGACTCTTCTAGGACTCTAGGACTGTGTCAGCATCTCCACTGGAATCTGACCAGGCCAGAAAAGACCGGAGAAGCCTGGCCAAACTGCTGCCACCTGCCTGTCCTTGCTGTCTGGCTAATGTCCCTGGGCCCAGCCCCTGGCCTCCCTCAGAGTCAAAGTCCCAGGGTGGTCCTGGATCCCCTGATGGATTCCACCTGGGATGCCCACATCCTGGAAGGAATAGGAGGACAGCTGCTCACCCAGGGGCATCCCCGTTGACTCCTCTCCCCCTGTGTGAGTTCCCTCACGCCTGCCACTCCAGCCAGCCCCATTTCTAGCCCTGGCTCTGCCATCCACTTACTATATTACCTGGGGACAGACAGGAGTAGGGATGGGCTCTGGACAGATGTGTCAGCTCAGAAACCCCAGGCTGACTGGCCTGGCCTCTCCAACCTTATTCTAATATTTGTCTGGGGCCAGCTCCGGCCAGTTACTGAAGTCCTGGATGGCTCCCGGGAAGGCATCTTAACCAGATTTTGTAAAAATACATGGGGAAGGAGGGGCGCTATTCTTTCCTGGCCCTAGAACTTGACCTAGGAGGCTGGGTCAGCAGGGAGCGGACTGCTTAGGGAGGCTGCCCTGCCAGCTATGTGCCCTTCACTTTCGGAGAGTGGGCGCCTGGCTGCCAGCCAGCTTCTTCTGGGCGTTGGCTGAAGGACCTCGCTCTCCTTTGCCCTCTTCCTCTGGGTTAGCTGGGAGTCAATCTCACATTTCTAGGGTGTTCTGAGCAGCCCTCCCTGGATATCAGGAATGACAAGGAGAATTCCCAGGAGCCCCCCTCCCCTAAGGAATGCGGGTGCACCAAGGCCAAGAGGCTGGGCAGTGGGGTTGCAACAGGGGACTAAGCCCAGGATCGGGGGAGCATGGGAGCCGGGGCGTGAGCAGCAGTGGAGTCCTCACCACAGCACCCAGGTCCCAGGGCCGAGGGGTCAGACATCAAGGCACATGTCAAGGGCGTGCAAAGGAAATAGGTCCCAACTATAGCCCCTCTGGGTGGGAAGTCCTGGGCAGCCCCGTCCACGGTAGATCACTTCAGCTACAGCTGCTCCTTAGTCCAGCTCAGGTAGAAGCTGTTTAAACCAGGTGTTTCTAAGGGACTGATGTACTAATACACTTTAGTTCCAGGCACCTTTGCAACACCTAAATTGGAAAGATCTAAGATGTGATGGTGATTCCACTTGTTTGGTTTTTTTTTTTTTTAAGACAGAGTCTCACTGTGTGGCCAGGCTGGAGTGCAGTGGCTTGATCTTGGCTCACTGCAACCTCTGCCTCCTCGGCTCAAGCAATTCTGCCTCAGCCTCTCGAGTAGCCAGGATCACAGGTGCCCACCACCACGCCCAGCTAATTTTTGTATTTTTTAGTAGAGATGGGGTTTCACCATGTTGGCCAGGCTGGCCTTGAACTCCTGATCTTAGGTGATCTGCTTGCCTTGGCCTCCCAGAGTGCTGGGATCACAGGTGCGTCTGGCCAGATGTGACGATAATTCTAAGGAGTAGAAGATTCTAAGAGTAGAAGATTAAAGAAAAACAGATTGGAAGAGTACAGGAGTGAGGCTTCCCAACGCTTGAGGTCCCAGCGGGCCTGGCTTGCTGGCTTGTGGCAGGGTTTGGGGCAGGGAGGGGGCGTACCTCCCTGAGCTTGAGTCAGGGCATGGGAGGAGTCACCATAAGATGTTGATTGTGTTGCCTTTGAGCTTCTCACGTTTCTGAAGGTGAGGCACTGATTCGTTTGAAAAGTGTGGCCTCTGCTTTCCTGAAGGGACATAGCCATTTTCCTCCTTTCCGTGGGCTGGGCCAGGCTTCTTGGGAACTGGCCTTGGGCTTGTGCTCTCTGGGGTAGCGGGTGTATGGCCACAGCACGCTCGATGATTGTTATGAGGAGTGAGGAGCGACTCTGCCCAGGGCAGCTTTACTTGCCTGCCGAGGGGGCAGGGCAGAAGGGGCGAGGGGCCTGGATCAGGGATGCCTACTCTCTGCTCACCTGTGCCTGGGCCCTCCACACTCTGGGGAGAGGGCCAGGGCTGCCTCCGGCTTGGCTCCTTTGTCTTCTCCCCTACAGAGACCCCCAAGTCTCGAGCGGTATCTGCTAGGGACAGGTAGGGACAGCGGGAGAAGGGAGGGACTTGACCTCCTCCTGCCTGCTCCTGCACCCCCCTTACCTGCCTAGACCCCCCAAATCGGATTTTTTGGGCTCTAATTCCCATCCTCTCCCCTCCCCAGAAACCCCCAAAGGCGACAGGGAATGCACCTGCCACCTTACATTCCACCCTGAGGAGCTTCTCCCAGGGGTCCCCTGCTCCAGTGAGTTCAGAGTGCCCCGAAAGCTGGAATCCCAACTTCTCCTTTCTAGAGCATTTTATCAGAACACAGGGTGTTACCGTCTATGGCTGCATTGTCTAATAGGGGAGCCACCCATATTAGACACATGTGGCTATGGAGCACTTAAAATATGCCTCATCTGAATCCAGATGGGCGGTGAATATAAAACACACAAATATGCCTGTAATCCCAGCACTCTGGGAGGCCAAGGCAGGCGGATCACCTGAAGTCAGGAGCTCAAGACCAGCTTGACCACTGTGGTAAAACCTTGTCTCTACTAAACATAAAAAAATTAGCCCGGCGTGGTGGCACATGCCTGTAATTGCAGCTACTTGGGAGGCTGGGGCACAAGAATCGCTTGAATCTGGGAGGTGGAGGTTGCGGTGAGCAGAGGTAGCACCACTGCCCTCCAGCCTGGGTGACAGAGTGAGATTCTATCTCAAAAAAAACCAAAAAAACACAAGTACAATACGTCCTGGATCTCAGAAGTGCAGAACAATCAAATACATATAATATCTCATTAATAATGTTTAATACCTATTGTTGAAACGATGATATTCTGGATATAATGGGTTAAGGAAAATCTATTTTAAAATTCATTGCACTTCTTTTTTGAATGTGGTTGCTGGAAAGTTTAGCTTCCACGTGTGCCTTGTGTGTGTGACTCATGTCATATTTCTCTGGGCCAGTGTTGATCTAAGGGCAGAGTTTCAGACTTCCCTGAACGCAGAGCTGCCTGCAGGATCACTGGGATCCTTCGCTGCTGATCATGTGAGCCCCGGAAGAGTTTCTGCCTGTTTCCTGAGAGCAAGTTCTGGGGTGCGCGGAGGCCACGTGGCAGGCTTGGCAGAGCTGCCCAAAGAGGAGCTTGAGAGCTCTGCCCATTCCCCTCCAAGGCAACCCTTAGCTAGGTCCCAGCGTACCAGGGTCCTTGTGCATAATGGCTCTGGAGCAAGTAGGTCCTGGGTTCAAGTCCTGGCTCCACCATCAACTAGCAGGGGGCCCTAGGTGCTCTGGGCCTCAGTTTCCTCCTGTTAAACTGCAGTTAATAGTAGTACCTCCCTCATGGGGTTGTTGTGAGGATGAAATGGGCTAACGCAGGCAGAGAAGTCAGAACGCCTCCGGCACACAGGAAGCATTCAGCACACACAGCTGGCGGGTGGCTGAGCTTGTCTGGGTCACTCTAAGGAGGAAGGAGATAGGAGGTGGTGGCTGGGGCAGGCAGGCTTGAGTCTCAGTGTTCCCCGTTCATGTGAGCGTGACCAGAGCCTCGGTGGCCCAGGGTCAGGGTGGGGGTCCAGCAAGCATGTGCTTTCTCCTGGGAAGCTGAGCGGAAGACGAGTCCTATGCTGGCCTGGTCGGCTGGAGAAGGTGACCTTGAGGCCGGGCAGGCGGAGGCAGGCCAGGCTAGTGAGGGGCTAATAGCTGGAGGACCCAGGAGCCTCGGCTCTGCCAGACCCTCTGAAAGCCTGGTCTTAGCACTGCTGGAAATTCTTAAGCTGGGATTTCAGTTTAATTACATATTGATTAAATGGAACAAAGGCGTGGGGGCTCCAGGGAGCAGGCTCAGTGAGTGCCTGATAGAATCTGAATCCTGCTTTTTCCCTGCCTCCCACTCGCTTAGAGCCTCGGAGCTGTCCCTGCTGGGGAGGCCCAGGCTCTGCATGAGCTCCGCGGGCATCACAGGTCCTGCCTTAAACAGAGAGGCACAGCAGGTGGCTGCTGGCCACACAGAGCTGTGTGTGCTTGCCTGCCTCAGTGCCCAGCACACCTATCTACCTACCAACCCAAACTCAGATCAGGCCTGGAGACAAGCCCATGACCTGGCCAAGGTCATGTCCAAGGTCAGAGGCAGATGTGGGACTTGTCCCCAAAGACAGTCCGATTCAACAAGTATCTATGGAGTGCCTACTCTGCACAGGTTCTGCTCTAGGCACTGGGAAGTGAGTGGGCTGTGGTCCCTGTCCTTTTTCATGGAACTCTCGACCCCACTGGGGGACCAGGATGGTCTTCCTGAGGAAATGACATCTGGCCTGAGGCTTAGGGGACAAGAGAAGGCAGCCAGGTAAAGACAGGGAGGAAGGTAGAGGATGGGAAAAGCATTCCAAGGAGAAGGAACAGCATGTGTGAAGACTCAGAGGCAAGGGGGGCACTTTGATGGGCCAAGGGAGGCTGGAGCAGGGAAACTTAGGCAGAGTGTGGTGGGGTGGAGCTGGAGGCATGAGGCGAACCCAGCACCAGGGGCGTACAGTGGACACAATGGGCATCACAACACTTCCTTGCCCTTCTCCTAGCAATGCCATTTGGAAAACTGACCTCCGATCATGGGAGGCCATGTTGCCAAATTGGTGATTCTATTCCCTAAACAGTGATTGGCTCAGGAATAGGCATGTGACCCAATTATGGCCAATGAAAGGTAAGGAGGAATTCCATTTTTGAGCTACTGAATCAACCAGCCCTGAGGCCCATCTACTTAAGAATTCATGTTTTGTGAGCCAGTACATTTCCTTATGGTGTAAGCCAGTAGCAGCTGGATATTTTGTTACTTGAAGCCCAGAGCATCCTGACTGATGCATCTGTGCAGACCGTGGTAAGGGCTTTGGACTTTACCTTAAGAGCAATGGGGAACCACTGAAGAATTTTAACATGAAAATATTTTCTTTTAAAAAATATTGCTCCAGGCCAGTTGTGGTGGCTCACGCCTGTAATCCCAGCACTTTGGGAAGCCAAGGCGGGCTGATCACTTGAACTCAGGAGTTCAAAACCAGCCTGGCCAACATGGTGAAATACCATCTCTACAAAAAATAGAAAAATTAGCCTAATGTGGCGGCGTGCACCTGTAATCCCAGCTACTCAGGAGCCTGAGGCAGCAGAATCTCTTGAACCCTGGAGGCAGAAGTTGCAGTGAGCTGAGATCCTGCCACTGTACTCCAGTGAGACTCCAACTCAAAAAAAAAAAAAAAGAAAAATATTACATGCATGTTGAGATGATATTATTGTAGATACATTGGTATTATAGATATTTTGGTTTAAATAAATGATTTTGCTAAAATTAATTCTCCTATTTTAATTTTGCTTCTTTAATATGGCTACTAGAAATTTAAAATGGAATATGTGGCTAGCATTATTTTTCTATTAGACAGCATAGCTGTAGGCCAGGGGTGGCAAACTGTGGATCAGCTTCAGACAACAGCCTGTTTTTGTGCAGCCCACAAACTAAGAATAATTATGATAGATATTACATTTTTTTTTGAAACAGAGTCTTGCTCTTTTGCCCAAGCTGGAGTGGTGCAGTGATGGGATCACGGCTCACTGCAGCCTCAACCTCTGGGGCTCAAATGGTCCTCACACCTCAGCCTCCTGAGTAGCTGGGACTACAGGTGCCCACCATCATGCCTGGATAATATTTTTTTATTTTAAGCAGAGATGGGGCCTCAGTATGTTGCCTAGGCTGGTCTTGAACTCCTGGGCTCAAACAATTTCCCTGCCTTGGCCTTTCAAAGGGCTGGAATTACAGGCGTGGATCAACACGCCCAGCTAATCAACATTCTTAAAAGGTTGTAAGAAAAGAAACCAAAATAAATATGCAATCGAGGCTGTATGTAACCTACAAAGCCTAAAATATTTACTATCTGGCACTTTACAAAAAAATGTATACTACTTCTGTGTGAGATTACAAGATGGACAAAGGCGGGAACTTTTGTCAGTTTTGTTCTTCAAGATGTCCTCAATGCCTACAGGAGTAAGTGCGATGCTGGGCACACAGTAGATGTTCAATAAATATTCAACAAATGAGTGAATGAATGAATGCATTGCCAAACCTTGCGTGGCTGCCTTTTGTTCCTGTCCTAGCTGCTGCCTCCCCAGCCTGCCTGGCTGCTCCCGAGAACAGAGATGTACCTTTTCCTGTGAGCCCGCCACACAGCTGAGCATGGGGTAGAGCCGTGGGCCGGGAGCAGAGGCAGGAACTCAGGGCAGCATGCTGCTTCCTCCTATCCTTTTAGAGGCCAAGTCCACCGCTGTCCATTCCTGTTTCCAAGAACCTTGGGGGTAGGGGAGATAGACAGGAATTCACCATCCCTTAAACCAGAGAAATCCAGATTCCTCTGAGGGACAGGGCTCTTGACGGACAGAGGGAATCAGCCTCCGCCTGGGGAGGCTGGGGTTTGGGTGGTTTGTTCTTCAGGGTCCACTTCTTCTCCAGGGAGTCCGTCAGTGGCAGGCAAAGTGACTCAGAGCCCCAGAACCAGCCCAGTGGACACGGGATCCTGCCTGTTCCACGCAGAGTGCTGTGGCTTTGATGGATTAGATGTCAGGACTTGGTCATCATGTTTGCGTGCTTTAAAAAAATAGATGAGTTTTCTTTTTTTGTTTCAGGTTTTTAAGGGGGAGGGGCTCCTTTGTGTTTAGCTTTTGCATCCCTTGCAATGGAACTTCATTGTGCAGTGAAAAACGGGGAAAGGATTTCAGTGGCTTTGCTTTGTCCATACACAGGACAGAGAGAAAAAAAGAAGAGGGCCGGGCACAGTGGCTCATGCCTGTAATCCCAGCACTTTGGGAGGCTAAGGTGGGTGGATCACTTGAGGTCAGGAGTTTGAGACCAGCCTGGCCAACATGGTGAAACCCCATCTCTGCTAAAAATACAAAAAATTAGCCACATGTGGTGGCGGGCGCCTGTAATCCCAGCTACTCTGGAGGCTGAGGCAAGAGATCGCTTGAACCCAGGAAGCGGAGGCTGCAGTGAGCTGAGATGGTGCCACTGCACTCTAGCTTAGGAGACAGAGTGAGACTATGTCTCCAAAAAAGAAAAAAAAAAAGATAATGGTGTGAAAGCCCTAAGCGGTGCTCAAACCGTGGGCGGAGTATTGCTCCCTCCCAGGAGGGAGGCCTGCTCATGTGGACGCTGTGTGATTTAGTGAGCAGTACAGACTTTGCAATCAGACCCTCTCGTAAGGGGAGATCGCTTAATCTTTTGGGCCTCAGTTTCTTCCTCTGCAGAATGATTTAGGGTGAGGGTCAGAAGTAGTGGGTGAGCGAACAGCCTGGCAGATAAAAGGCCCTCAAAAATGGCCATTGTCATTGATTATCTTTAATCAGGAGACAATTCCCTGCCCAGGGGCCGGGGAAGGGGGAGGCATAGGCAGTTTCCATTTGCCTGGTATGGTCCAGAAGTTCTCTGCAGCCTGGAAAGGCTCCAGTGTATCATGTTGTAGCACGGCGGGGTTGGGGGTGAGGGTTTAGAAGAAGAGGGTCACAGTACCAGCAAGAAAGACAGCAAGAGAAACTGAGAGAGCAAGCTGTTCTCCATCCAGCCTGAAAACCTGTGTTCCTCCCTCTCAGCCCCTTTTGTCCTGGCTCAGAGCTCCTGGAATGTGGCAACAAGAGATTGGTGGCTTCCTTGTTCTCCCTCCTTCCCTCCAGTTTATTATTTGTTACATGGGCTATAATTAAGGAGGAAAAATCTGTAAAAATTAAGTGATTCTGAGGGTGCCGAGAAGGGACAGGGTAGAGGGCAGGGAGGGAGGTGCAGGGGCCCGTGGCCTTCCTTCTGACCGAAAACTCTTTGGAGTAAGGGTGCCGGAAGGAGCACATGGAATTACCGCTCATTGCCTGTTCTGGAAGACCAGCTGAAGAAAGCGCCCCACTGTGTGCCAAGCCCTGGAGTAAGATCTGGGCTCTGGCTTCATGCAGCAGGTGGGAAGCCTGGTGAGCAAGGCAGACACCTAAACAGGCAAGAACTCCACTGCAGATGACAGAGGGAAGCAGGATCCCTTCTCCAGACCTCTGCTTTCCTCTTGGCTTCCTGAAGAACAAGCTCTCCTGGGCAACTGCTCAAGGCGAAAGTGGAGCTTCTTTCAAATTTGTCGAAAACATAACTTCCCTTATGAGTGGTTCTCTTGGGTGGGTAACAGACCCTAGGGTGGAGACCCCAGGGCTCGGCGCACAGTAGGCGCTTTGCTCAGCTGGACTTCCAGAACAGGCAGTGGGGGGTAGTTCCGAGTGCTCCTTCTGGGGCCCTTTCTCCAAAGGGTTTTTGGCAAGAAGGAAGGGCACAGACCCCTCCAGCCTCCCTCCCTGAGCAGACCACCTGAGCCAGGCTGGGGTGGGGGTGCGTCAGCGAAGCCTCCCTGGAGGAGGTAACTGTGTCACAGGGGTTTGAGGTCTGCTCAGGAGTTGAGCAGTCTGGGGTCAGGGTGAGGGAGAAAGAAATGAATTTCCCGTTAGAGGGAGCACGTGTGTGAGGGCTGGAGACATGTTGGTGCCTGGTGCATCCTGCTGGCTACGGGAGCACATGAATCTCTATGAGGGGCGGAGGGGCCTAGGGAGATGGCCTTGAATGCTGACCTCAGCAACCTGCAGGTGATGGGAAGCCATCCTGAGGGGGACATTTATGCCCTGATTTACGGGGAGGGGGGCCTGAGGCTCAGAGAGGTGAAGGCCTTGCCCAAGTCCCCCAGACTGCAGGTTGGGCGTGGAGGGCAGGCGCCGACTTCTGCCTGCCCATGATACCCATGTTAATGACTCTAATTCACTTTGGTCCATTACCAAGTCTTTATTGAGCAGAAGCAGGCGCCAGGACTATGTGGGTGTGAGGTGCCGTGTGGTCGTCCAGGAGCCCTGCCCCCAGAAAAGATGGCCATCTGAGCCCCCCTAGACAGCCCTCGGGAGGCTGAGACACGCCCCCCTGCCCCCATCTCCCCACCGGGCTGCAGTGCTCCCAGATGTCTTCGTAGGCTGGTGAAGCCTTCATTCAGGGAGGGAATGGTGGACAAAGAAGTGTGCAGTCACTGCAGTCGCTTGTGATCCAGCTGCAGCCCGGTCCCTCTTGGGATCCAACCTAGGTAGGCCTTTGGGGATGTGGTGCAGGATTGTGCGGCAGGACTGGCCCAGCAGACACAGCATCGCTTCCTACCTGGAGGAAGGGTGCAGGGGTGGCCGGAGAAGGAAAGAGTTAACCTGGCATCCAGCTGCCCCTCTTTTAGCTTCCACTGGAAGCTGGCATGGGACTGGAAGGGGGTGCTGGTGGGCTGCTGGTAAGAGGGGAGACTGAGGCTCAGGAACAGGGGTAACAGTGGGAGTCCTAGAGCACAGGAGGACCCCTATGATGAGGAGGTGCTTCCTGGAAAATGACACCTAGCTCAGCTTAGAATAGGAATAACCGTACATATGTGTGAGACCTTTTGACTACGCATGCTAGGAAGAAGCCTAGAGGCTCCAAGGGGCTGGCTCAGCTATGCTTGGGACAAGACAAGGTCCCCAGCCCCACCACCCCTGTGGCCCAAGAACCCTGGCTTATGCAGCTGACAGCTGTTGAAGGAGCAGGAGCCCCAGGTCCTGCCTTGGTTCTGCTCCTGTCTCTGCTATAACACTGAGAAGATCACTGCCATGCATTAGGGCTCTACTTTCTCATCTGTACAATGGTGACACATTTCGGTTTAAACTGCCTCCAGGGATTGTGCAGAAATTCAAAGCCAGGCAACAATCATTACTCAGATTGGATTCTCCTGGAAAGTTTAAGGGGCTTTAAGAGGCAGGGGTCGCCCAGGTTCCCAAAGAAGCATTGCTACAACATGAACCCCTTTTCACAGATGCAAAAACTATGGCCCAGAAAGGTGGAGATGCTTGGCCAACGTCACATTAGTGGATTCTAAGCCTGAGGCCTGGCCCTTGCCCTAGTCGACGTTAGGTCCCTGGACAGGACCACTTCTCCCCAGCCTGGCACCTGTGTCATTCCTATCTCTTCGCAGGGCTTTTCTGAGCCATTTGTTTTTATGTCTGTACGTCGGGCGGCCCGTGAGCAAGGCTGGCGTCCGCCTGTGAGTATAAAACTGACAAGAGGCGCTGGCGGAGTGTGGAAACTGTCAGCAGAGCAGCCGCCTGTGAAATTAACATGATATCGAAAGCGTCAATGTTTATTTACTGGAAATATCTGGACGGGATGCAAAGCAGGCCTGCAGCTGCTGCCTAGGGACTGAGGGTGAGGGTCACCCCTGCCCATCCCTCCTCGCCAGCCACTAAGGCACTGCCGGCAGCACCAGCTGCCCCACTGGCTGAGACCCCCACCCTCTTCCTGACTTGCTGAAGAACAAGCTCTCGTGGAGAAAGTGGGGTTTCATTGAAATCTGTGCAAAGTAACCTCCCTCATGTCGCAGAGTTCCAGCGATGGTGTCCAGGAGCCAGTGAATAAGGTGGGGCCTTTCCGAGGCCCATCCTCTCTGGCGCCTCCAGGGTAGAAGTCACTACCTGCAGAGCTTAACTAAGCTGGTCAGCGCCTCCCTCTCCCCAGCCAGGAAGGCAGCTAGTTCTCCATGGCAGCCCTCCCCCAGCCCCAGCTGATTGGGCCAGGCTGAGACCACTTGACTCAAACAGCCAATCAGAGGGTGTCTCATGGGAATTTGAAATCAGGGCACAGAGATTAGGTTAGCTGCAGGGAGCTGAAACGGGAGGTGTGTTGGCTCCGGCAGGGGCTGCCATTTTGGGGTGGTCAAGCTCAGCTAAGTTCATGTTGATAAATGAAGGAGAAGAGGGGACAAGGAGGAGAAGGGAACAGATATGCAGAGGGAACAGAGAGGAGAGACTTTGCAGCTCCGGGTGGAGATAGACTCCGGTAGGTGGTGTTCAGTTTGGGAGAGGAGGCCTGGCAGTTCATTCTGCAACTGCGTTTCCTAAAATTCCTCCGTAACCTTATATTCAAAGGGCAGTTTGAGAAGGACGGAAATCCACTGAAACTGGCCTTAAGACAGAGACTGACACCAGGACTGAGGTGACAAGAAATCGACCCTCAGATAAGATGTAGAGTTAGCTGGGAAAGGAGGAATCGGGGATCTGTGGTCTGTGGTATGTGATAGTGAGGCTGCTAGTTTTGCTGTGCCCTGTACGTGTTGGGTCCCAGACCTCAGAACCCGCTGAAACCAGACTCAGGTGACCACGGAGAAAAGCAGAATCAGGGGCTCCCCGTAGCCTGCCTGGCTCTGCCCCTCCCCACATCCTCTGTGACCTGCAGACTTGGATCTTGGTAGCCCCCAGGGTCACCTGTCCCAGCCGCACTGCAGAGAAAAACTGATAGTGACATTCTCCGGTTCCAAGTTCAGCTATCCCAGGGAAGGGTTCTGATTAGCAGTACTTGACGCATGTGCCAATTCCTTGTCCACACATAGCAACAAGGAGATGTGAGTGTCACTGACCAGCTTGGATCAGGTGGCCTCCCCCAGACCAGGCCATGCCCAGGGTAGTGGGTTGCACGAGAAGACAGCAGTTCCTATTCATACTGTATGATTTGGGTGGTGGGGCAAGGAGCACCTCACATAAACAGGGGCCTTTCTGAGCAGACACACACAAATATCCACTCTTCTGTGGCACAGAGGTCTGGGGAAGTCAGGCCTGCTCCTACCACCTACTGCTCTCAGGAAAAGCAGAGGGAACTGGTTGGTCTCTGTTGATGACAATGGCGCAGGGTTGGTTAAAAACTTAGTATCCTCCCTGATTGGCTACCTGGAAGTTTTCATTGCACCTGGACTGACTTCCTCCCATGATTGTATGGCAGGTGTGTTGACAATGGGTAAAGCTACCACTTAGCCCAACGTCCCCCATCTGACTTGTTGATAAGACTCACCAGGGGTCCTTTCTAGATATTTTGATTCCCAAGCCCTGGACTAAGTCTGGGAATGGGAATTCTGACTTTATCATCTCTATGACTGGCCAGGAAACCTGGATTTAAGCCATGGAGGGTGAACCTCTCACCTGGCCTGAAGTAAGACCCAACTAGAGGAACAAATGACATTTGCAGTGTGGACTTGGCTACCAGGAGGCCTTTAAAGCAGTGGTCTGTACCCTGGCTGCACATTAGAATCACCTGGGGGATCTTGAAACTCTTGTTACCCAGGCAGCGTCTTACACCAGTGAAATCAGAATCTTTGGGAGTTAGCTATCAGTGTGTTTTAAAGCTCCCCTGGTGATTCCTATGTGCAGCCAGGATTGAGGACGCCGGGTTTAGGGAAAAACCATCATTTTCACTCCACCCACACTCGTACCGCAAGGTCCTGCCCCTCTCACAACCTGGAAGAGCTGGCCTTCCCAACCTTCTGGTCCTGCTTCAGCTAACTGGACCAAGGGCGGACACCTGACCCAATCCTGGCCCGTAGCAGTTTCTCTTGGGGATTTGGAATTGAACATGGAGGCTAAGTTGCTCTGGGGAGCTGAGGCTGCCATCTTAGGGTAACTGTGCTCATTAGACACCTTGGGCGGAAGAGGAAGCCACTCCTTCTGCAGAGAAGAACAGGTGACCTGAGCTGATGTGCAGCCAGGAGCTGAGCCAACAGGAGAGAGAGGGAATGTATCCCCATCCCCCAGGCTGTCCTGGGCTTCCCTGAGACTCTGTATCCTTCAGAAACCTCCTTGTTAGAGGATGTCTTCAAATACTGTTCCTTGCAGCCAGATAGTTTTGGATACAGAGCACTGAAAGCTAAAACGTGTCCCAGCCCAGAGCCCCACACTCCATTCCCTGGAGGGCCAGCACAGGGCAGCAGCTGGCACCTGATGGGCACACCCACAAGCTACTTTCCATGGTCATGGTGTACAAGTCTCCCAGCACCCGTATCAGGTAGGAATGGTGATCCTCTTTTGCACAGAAGTGCAGCAATGTGTCCCAGGGTGTCTGGCTGGTTAGGGCAGAGCAGAGACATAAACCTGGGTATGCCAGATCGCTTCCAATGGCTCTCACCAGAAACCAATCATGCAAAACAGGGCAGAATGGAGGTCCCGCTGTTGTGAGGGAGTAGGGGGCTACTGCTTGCACCTCCCCAGAGTGGAGACCGGGTGTGAGAGGAAGGTGGGCTGCCCGTTTGAGGACAGCTCCACCTAGGCCTGGGCCCCGAGAGATGCTGCTGAAGAGGTGGGGCCCACCGTCCACACAGAGTGCGCTTGGAAGCTGAGAGCTGTGATTATTCCCATCGTCTCTGTCGCTGTCATCCAGGCTGAAGAGCGCTTGGTGAACCGCAGAGCCTGCTCCTCTCCCATCCGGCATAGTTTCTCATAATGCCTGGGACTCTCATCTGTGATCACAGTTTTCAAATGTGTATTATTTGAGTGATCCCCTCGTTGGAGTCTGTCTCCCCCTCAGACTGTAAGCTCCCTGAGGGCAGGAGCTTTGCTTGCCTGTTCCTCATAATATTCCCATGCCTAGCCAGTGACTGATGAAAGTAGGTGTCCAATGAGTAAGTGGGAAGGAGGAAGGGAGAGAGTGTTCCAGAGCAAGAATCATTACATCATCTTACAGATTGGGAGAGGAAAACCCAGGGAGGGGAAACTGATGTGGCCACACAGAGAGTGACAGCTGAGCTGGGCTAGAACCTGGCCGGGAGGCAGGAGAAAGGGCCCAAGGAGAAAAGCAGGACTGAGATTCTCAGATGGGTGAGGTATGAGCAATCTGGAATAAATGTGCAGATACAGACTGGGTGTGGGATGAAGGAGTGGTGACACCCTGAGCAAAGCCCCTTCCTGCAGCTGAGACCACACTCTGGTGAGGAACAACCTCCCCTTCCAGGGGGAGCAGGAGGAATGAACAGTGACGGCTCTCTCTGAGGCCAGTAGTGGCAGTAGGTGGGCCAGGAGCTGGAGATCGCAAAAGCCTGCAGGGTCTCAGCACAGGGCCCACTAGAAATCACGCTTGCAAGTAGTGTTCCTGCAGAGGGAGATGGGTAAGCTTGTCCATCCAATATGGTAAAAGACAATTATGACTGGTGGTCACCGTGGACTCTTAACTTTCTATCCCAATGAGACAAGTCTTCCTTCTGGACAGGGCACCTGGTGTTGGAATGGGTCTGGCTGTGTGGCAAGGACAAGCCCTTTTGCCCACCACCGTAAGTCACCTGGTCTAGGGGTCCATGACAGTTCAGAATGTTCTGAATGAAGGCAGGGGCCTGGAAGCTGCGTGAGGAGTTCATAAAAATACTAACAGTAGAAGTCAACATTTGCTGTCACTTGCTCTGCACCAGACACCGTGGTGAGTGCTTTGCAGGAATGATCTGACTTACCCCTTACAAGTTACATGGGCAACTGGCTCAAAGTCACACAGCTGGTAGGTGGCAGAGCCAGGATTTGAACGCAGGTCATCTGGCTCCAGACCCCATGCTGTTAAAGCCCTGCACTCAGCCGCTTTGACCAGCCTCCACCTCAACGTACGGCTTGTGTTTCTGTGTGATCAAAACTCAAGGACTAATAATGCCTAGTCCCCATTTACACAGGCCCTAAACCAGGGAACTGATTTTGAATGTGTGTGTGTGTGTGTGTGTGTGTGACCTAAAGCTGCAGTTTGCCAGAAAAAAAGTGAGTGTGTGTGTGTGTGTGTGTGCGCGCACGCGTGAGATGGGGTAAAGAGGGTAGGGAACATTCTGAGCAGAGGGAGGAACACATGGTGAGGCCTGGAGGAGAAGGAGCTTGGGCATCTGGGGAAGAGAAAGGAGGTCAATTTAATCTCTTCGAAATCCTGTGGAGGTGACAGGACTGAGTCACAGAGGCTTCCTGGAGGCTGCGCCAGGTCCCCCGGCAGCCACACAGTTCGCCTCTAGCAGGACGTACACCTGTCCCCGGCCCACCCACAGGGAGGGGCGTCTCTGGGATTCATTTTGATCTCATTATCAGGCACCTCTGAGGCACCCCTGCCACTCCTGCCCTCAGCCTAGCCCCTTTCTAACCCTTTGAGAATGAGGGTCAGGGGCACAAGTGTCGTGAGTGATTCGGGGGTGGGACGGGGGTCCCTGTGATCATGCCCCTCCCAGGCCCCTCCCATCCTGTAGCCAGGCAGCGCAAGCTGGTCGCCTAGGAGACAGTGCCCGGCATGTTCTCATTGGCCGGCCGCGGCTCCCAGGGCGGGAGTCTTCCTGCGGCTGCTCCCCTGCACACACGTGTGGGGGGAGGGAGGGATGTGGGAGAGGGTGAGAGCACTGAGGACAGGGGGCCAGCCTGGCCGCGCTGTGATCCCAGGAAGGAGGGGGGCCACGGCGTGGAGACCGGCATGCGCGCGTGTCTGTGCCTCTGTGTGCTTGCAGGAGGGGGCTGCTCTGAGGGTCTGTGCATTCGTGTGAATGCCAGGGTGAGTGTCGCGTGTGAGTATTCCAATGGAACAGCTATTTATCTGGTGTACGTTGATGGTTTATGCTGTGAAAAGGTTTTGTGTGGACAGGAATTGCGGCAGGCTGTGTGGGAGACTATGTGAGGCTGTACCTATGCGAGCTCCTCCATGTGCACACCTGCGCCTGTCTGTGCACAGGGACGTTGTGTGTGTGAGCATAGAGGTGTGCACACTCAACCTAAGGAACAAGCCTCAGCCTCTGCCTCCTCTGTTCCCGCACTTCAAGCCTTTCTTCCTCAGATTCTGAGATGTGTCCCTCCCATGCTCAAGCACCCACCATAGCTCCACATTGCCTGGCTGGTGTGCTACCCAACACCCTCCTTCAGCTTCCTTAGCCACCCACACCCGACCTATCCTCCACATCAGCAGCAAGAGCCAGAAGGAGGGGCAATTCTGCCTCTGGCACAGGGGAGGCTTCAAGGGCAAGGATGAAGTGTTCAAAGCAGATTTTCCTCATCCTAAGCCAGGGGAACTGGAGCTAAGGGCCTGGGGACACTTGCAAAGCTGGCGCCTGCCTTTGATCTCCTCTCTCGACATGAATGGTCGCTGTCCCTTAGCCCGCCACTGCCTGTGGGACACTTGGCTCCATGGCTTCGGGGTGCTCACCAGGAGTTGCCCTGCAAGCGTGTTTGGAGAGCTTTCTGTTGTGGGAGTTGGGCTGGAGGTCAGCTGGAGGGCACAGCTGGGACCTGGATGCCTCCATGGGCTACCCTGGCCTCTACAGCTTTCTGCCTCAACACAGAGCAATCCCCCATCTACCCTGCACTTCCAGCAGTTCCTTCCTGCCTCTGGGCAACCCTGGGAGCCCATCAACCTTGCAGTGTTCCTGTCCCTTTCAGCTGCCCCACAGGAGAAAGGGAGCAGCTGCCCTCCTGGCTCCTGGCCAGCCAGGTGCCAGCCAGTGGTCAGACCTTTCTGCTCCATGTTCCCAGTCCCTACTTCCCAGTGGGGGGCTCCGCCTGGATGCACCATGAGCAGAGGACCTTGTCATTCCCCAGAGACCGTCTTGTCTGGTTGGGCTCTCAGGGCGCGTCATAGCCATCTCTGGATGTACAGAGAAGGAAAGTGAGGCAGAGGGGCACGGGCTCCCCCCAGGTGGTTGATGATTGGCAGGCTGCCTGAGAAGGACACGGGAAGGCTCCAGAAAGGTGACCTCTGGGTGGAGGAGAGTGGCTTCTCTGATGGCAAGGGTCCTGGGGGCTTTGGACATCCTGGCTCCAGACTGACCTGTGCTTGAGAAATGGGCAAGAGTTGGTCCTGTGTGGGGGCAGGCAGATGGCTCAGCAGACCCTTTGCTCTGTTCCAGGCAACCGCATGGCGTGGAGAGGGGGATTTATAAGCCCAGGTGTAGGGCTGAGCCCATAAAGGTCATTCTTCTAGAAAGGCTGTGACTCTGCTTCACTTTGGCAGCAGCGTAGGGGCAGGGACGTGAGATAGGGGACATCACTGAGGCCTGGGGAGAACCCTGAGGCTGGAAGAATGTGAGAGACCCGGTGCAGGCTTCTCCCAGGCCCTTGGGAGAGGACAGTCCAGAGATGCTCAGGGTCTTATGCAAGGTCACATCACCTCCTGGCACTGGGCTGTGGATGGAGCCCAGGAAAACAGATGCCTCGAAATCTTCCCCAGCCCCGGCTCTGGTGCTTTGGGGTGGCGGCTGCATGCCTCCTCCCATCCAGGTCTGCTCCCTGTGCCCTTGGAATGTCCTGCAAGACGCTCTGGGGCTGGCAGGCAGCGGGGGACGAGGCTATTCTGTGCCGGCATCTCTCCTCTTTACAGCGCCATATTTTTTAATGAGCTATGTAAATATCTGCAAGTCAGACAGCAACGCAGGAAGTCAGAGCATCCAGCTGCCGCTCCCATCCCTGGGAATGGGTGTCCCCCTGGGGCCAGTCTGACCTTGTATTTCCCATGGGAAGGTTTTCTGGGTGCCATGGAAGTGACCACCTCCCAGTTCAGCTGAGTCAAAACGGGTGTTATTGTCAACTGACTTGTTTTGTGACCTTGGGCCTGTCACAAAATGCTGTACCTCTGTTTCCCCTCACTATGCCTCAATTTCCCTTGAGTGCACACAAGGGGCATTTTGTGGTTTTAGGGGCTCCATGGCATATCCATGCAATCTTGGGCGGTGGCTGGGCCTCTCTGAGGTTTGTGGTTCTCATCAGCAGAACAGTGAGCCCGCCATGCTGACCACTGCCTTTGGGCTGAGCTTGGACCCTGGAAGCTGGGAGGGATGAATCACCAGGAGGGCCCGCCCGTCCTCTCTCCTGCCTGGGTTTCTCTTTCTTCCGCCTCCGGCTTCCTCCTCCTCCTCTGTTCCTCCGGAACACCCTGCCACTCCAGTCCTAGGATGGACTGTCTCTGTGGCTGTGTGTCACAGTCCAGACCAGGAGTGAGGGGGTGTAGGCAGCCGGTGGTACGGGGACAGCCAGCCCTTGGGTCCCTGCTGGGGTCACATCCAGGGCTTGGAGAGGCCTCCTGGGTTGGCCTGAAGGCTGTAGAGGGAAGGACTGGGGCCGAGCACTGGGGCATCCCTCAGCCCCCGTGGCCGCTGCTCAGACATCAGCACTGTCACCTGGCAGGATGACAGGGCCTGGGCTGGGGCGGCAGGACGAGCCATAATAGGCTTATGGGGAGGCTGTAAATCCCTTTCCAGGCTGAGCAATCAGCTCGTTCAGGCAGGCAGAGGCTGCAGCTCCTGGGGGAGGGCCCTGCCTCCTAGGGATATGTTGTGTGGCTGCTGTTCTTAGACCCCTGCCCCGTGGCTCCCAGTGGCCCAGCAGGGACCAGGCCAGGCCTAGAGGGCCGTCCCTCAGAGCAGGCTGCAGGGCCTGGGTGCCGTGCTCTGGTCTCAGGGCCCCACAGGAATGCCAAGTGGGCTGGGGGCCAGGACGGGGGAAGCAGGGTGGGCGGAAGCTTTGCACATGCCCCCACCCACCCCCACCACGTGCTCACCCACCCAGGCCACAGCACACCCTCCACCAGCTTCCACAAACAGAGGAGGCCATGCCTACTTCACAGGCGAGAAGCCTGAGTCTGGAGTGGTTCGGGCCCAATGCGATGCTTTCTTTCAGGGAAGTGTTGATGCCCCGAGTGTGAATCCTGGCGTCAGCACCTGCCGGCTGGTGGCCCCTGACAGTCTCTTCTCAGTGTTCCCATCTGAAAGGGGATGTGTAGCCCCTCCTCCTGGGAAGATGAAGTAAGAGAAGGGACATAGGGCATCTGGCCTGGGGCCTGGCACGAGCGCTCCATAAACAGTAGCTATAGTGATTATTGCCGTATTTCCCCTGCACCCTCACTATGGAACGGGCCTCCGACTGCACAGCAAACTTGGGTTCTGGAAAGGTCCTGGCTCTTTGCTTACCGGCTGGAGACTGTTGGGCCAGTCATCATCTCTCACTAAGCCTCCTACTCCTGAGCAAACCATATAGGGCTTTGCACCATGAGTGGTTCCTCAAAGGACGAGGGCACAACAGAGATCCCTGCAGAAGGTGACGTCCAAAGGTGGCTGCGACAGCTCTCACAGCCTGTGTGCCCTTTTGCCGTGTGACTGCAGCCTCCCCTAGTGAGAGCTGGGCTCTGTGCTCCCTCTTGATGAATCTAGGGGGATCTGAGACTGCCTTGGCCAACAGAACGCAGCCAATGTGGTGCTATGGGTCTGCCTGGCCTCGGCCTCGAGACCTGGGAGCTTCCATTACGTCATCTTGGAGTGATGAGCTACCCTGAAGAAGTCTAGCTAACTCAGAGAGACCATGTAGAAAGAGAGGAGCCACCAGCCCGGCAACCCTCCAGCCTCCCAGCTGAGGTCACAGACATGGTCAGAAGCCAGCTGGGACCTTCAGCTGCCATCAAATATCCTTGATCAATGCCACATGGAACTGAGATGAGCTGTTCTCACCACGCTCTGCCCAAGTTCCAGAGCTAGGAACAAATAAATGGTTGTTTTGGGTGTGGTTGTTATGCAGAAATAGATAGCTGATCCACTCCTTCACACTTTCTGCACCGTCTTTACCCCACCCTGGCTCGTGCAGGATTGAGCTCCTTGGCCACAGCTGACTGGACAAGGGCATGGGCACCTGACTCAAGGCAGCCGACCTGTTGGCTGGTGAGTGACCATTCGGACTTTCTTCCTCTGGAGTCTAGGAATGAAGAAATCAGAGGCCTTAGCCAGCCAGACTGTGAAGGAGGCTGGAGCTGGGGGATTGAATGGGAGCTGGGGGTGACTTTCAGTCCTGTAAAGGCTGTCATGTCATCAGAGGGCACCCAAATTGGGGAGAGAAGCAGGAAAGGGGATAGACTGTGGAAGCAGGTTCTCCGAGGTTCCAGTAAATCACTTAGCTCCAGCTGGGCTGTGCTCCCTGCTCCTTGTACCTTATGAACTCTGACTTCAGGCCCTAAAAGACTCAAGGGCCCTTGGCCAGCTGGTGACAGAACTTCCCCAGGGACTCCTGATGCCAGCTAGGGGTCTACACTCCTCCTCTCACCCCTTCTCCCTTGCTCTCTGTGACATGTTCCCCTGCCTCCAACCACAGACTGTGGCCTTGTCTTCCAGGGCCTTGGGACACAGCCACTCTCTCTCCTGGGCAAACAGGGCTTATGGCCTGGAGTCCAATCCCATCCTCCCCACGTGGCCCTGAGGTCTCCAGTGGCAGAGCAGAGGGTATGGCCAGGTGTGGCTTCCACCCCAACCCATCTGGTGTCCCTGCTGTGTCCTGCGCAGTCCCTCACCCTACCAGTTCTTGAGTTCAGCCACCCCTCCCTTGCTTGCCCATGAAGATGTCACGCTAGTAACAGTGGTCATTAGTGTACCCAACAGGTGCCACACCCTGCGTAGGGTCCCTTTACCACACTGTCTCCCATCTTCCCACACACCCTACTCTGCGTGTGGGACTCAATGGTGGAGGTAGGATTGAACCCAGGTCAGCCTGACTCCAAAGCCCATGTCCCATCTGCCACTCTGCTGTGTGACTCTGGGGAGGTTACCTTCCCTCTCTGAGCCTCGTATTCTGACTTGTGGGGGTACACTAGGGAGGGGGCCTGATGCTCGCTGTTCCCTGTAACACTCATCTTCCTGGTGCTGCCTCAGCCTGGTCCACTGGAATGTCGGGAGTGGGTACCCAGGCTCAGCATCCTTGCTGTTTCAGGCGTGTCTGCCTCATGGAGGAGCAGGCCTGGAGGCTGTTCTGGTCTTTCTGTCTCCTGGAAAGCAGGCTGGACTCTCAGCTTTCCCCAACAGCTTCCTCCAGCCTCGTCGCCTTGGCCCCAGATTAAAAGGTGAGCAGAGCAGCCAGCTCCCAATAGGGTTCGAGGCAGCAAGACATTCTGCCCCCAACACCCCATGGAGTCTGAGGCAGAGCAGCGCCATCAGGGTTATGGGGCAGTGTGGGTGGCCCAGGAAGGCTCTGGCCCTCCAAACCACCCCTGGGCTCAGGTTCCAGCTGTGTGTGTGCCGGGGCAAGGCAGTATCTGCTCCTCCTTTCCCCCTTGCAGAGGCTGTCCAGGCATGGAGGAGGCAGTCCCTCCAGCCCGGCTTCCCGGACGATCCCCTTTAAATCCAGCAGGGCTTTCAGCAGCATTTGAGTTCATGACCCTCTTCCATAGATGAAGGCTACACAGCCAGGAAGGGGCTGCACCAGGACTAAAACCCAGGCCCTCTGGCTTCCCACCTGGGCTCTGCCCAGTCTCCAGTCTCCAGTCCTGTCTGCTTGGGCCGACCCAGTCCAGGGGCCCTGGGCACTCACATTCCCCCAAACTGATCCTGCCCCATCTGAAAACCACTGAGACATTTTCTCATGTTCTTGAGTTTCCTCAGCAGCCGGTTCTCTCCCAGCAGCCAGGAATAAATCGGCCCCTTGACCTCCCTGCTCTTACCAGAAGCTTGAGGCATCTCACAGGGGTTAGTAAGAACCCATATAAGTTGCGTCCTGCAGAGGACGTGCCAAGTGGGCTTCCGGGACTGGGGCGATAGAGGGCCTGTGTGCTGGTCTCTCCTGGGAGGAGGCGCAGGCTTGTGGGGTTCTTGAAGATTTACGTGGCCTCCTGTTGTATATGGACCCAAGGACCCCTCCCCCGTCCCTTGTGCTCCTCAGAATGCTCTCCTGCCCAGAAGAGGCTCTGAGAAGCCTTGAGCCAGTTTTAGAAGTCAGTGGCTCTGGGAGCCTGGAAACAGGCCCCGGACCTGTCACTTAGAGGCTGTGCACTACCCTGTGAAGAGTGGGATCATCATCACCACTGCCAGTTGTAGGGGACTGACCGAAAGGCAGGCGCTGCACTGACCCACAAGGCAACCCATGCGCTTTCATTCCATCCTCCTAATGAACAGAACAAGTAACATCGTGTATTTCACAGGCAAGAAGTCTGAGGCTCAGAGGAGTTCAGTCACAATGCCAAACAGCTGGCAAGGGCTGGAACTGGAACTCAAACTCAGACCTGACCTCACACCTTACAGCCTTATAACCACTGGTCTAGGCTGCCCCTAGGGACCCTCAACCTTTGCACACCAATAGTCCAGGATCTTATGAGGGGAGGATCCTGTTTCTTCTCAGGGGTAAAGCCATACTTCAGAGGGCTTGAGCCTCCCCAGAAGCAGGGACAATGTTAGCTGGGTTGGTAGACGCGGGAGAGGGCAGGCCGGCCTAGCTACGGCTACCAACTGCTTCAGCTGGAACCAGGAGCCAAGCAGCCTCTCAGAGATGCCTTTAGATTGAATGAATAAGTGATTGAGTGCCAACTCCATGCCTGACTCCGCCCACCATGCCATCCCACCAGAGGCTTGGCTTAGAAGGTGCTAGGCATGTAGCTGTGCCAGTCTGGGTGGGGGCCTTGGCCCTGGGAAGAACCCTGGTGGGAGAAGCTGCATCCCAAAGTCTGCTGCCGTGAGGGCTGACTTCCCTATTGCTCCCTCTCCACGTTTCAGCTGGGTCTGCGCCCATCAATCCTTGCGTGGCTGGAGTTCTCCCCTAGCTTGAAGAATGAGCAGCGGGATCACCCTGGGTCCACTATGGGGCTGAACCCAAGGAGTTACCAAAGAAAGAGGGAACCTGGAGGGGAGAAACCAGGCCTCCCTGACCCTGAAGCCCCTCCCTCCTGGCAGAGACTAGGGATGGTCTGCTGGCTGAGCTACTGGCCCAGCTTTTCAGGCCAAGGCCCACGGCTGACAGGAAATTTACAAGGTGACTGCCTGGCTCCTCACACTCCGTCGCTGGGGGCACCCCTCTCCAGGGTCAAGTTTGGAGCTGCTGGGTTTGGTTGGAATGGACAGGGCTGGAAGCAGCAGCTGGGGAGCTGTTTTGGGAGCCTCCTTGTCTGCTCACACGCAGGCAGATCCCAGCCCCAAACCCAGAAGCCCTTACAGCCCAGGACAAGCTGACAGCATAGCCTGGTAGAAGATGGGGCCAGACTGGGGTGGTGACTGGGTCTGGGGAGCCTCAAGGGCAGCCCCAGAACGGCCTCCCCCAGCCCCACAGCCTGGGCACTCTACGTGGGAAACAGCACACAGCAGGTGCTTGATGCATGCTGTGCAGAGGTTTGGAGCCAATCCTTGCATCAGCCCAGGCCAATGCTACAGGGAGCCTCCAGCTTCTGGGGAGCTAAGCCCTGAGCCCCACAGAGCTGTTACTGTCAGGCCTGGCAGTCAGACCCACCATCAGACCAGACGTGAGGGAATCTCTGTGCCCACAGCCTCAGGATCCCCTTTGGGTCTAGAGTCCCCCTCTCTAGCCAGTGCTGCCAGTCACAGCCCCAGCCGCTGTCCTAGGAGGAGCCTCTGGAAGCCCCTGGAGCTGCCCCTCCCCCTGATGCCCCCCAAACCTACCCCCATGGGGGGCCCCTCAGCAGCCCCATCCCCCCCAGTGAGATAATAATGACCATAATGAGAACAGTCACCCACACGTGTGCACAGCGCTTTACAGGTTACAAAGTGTTTCACATACATCATCTCAATTCCTCACAACAGCCCTGTGAGGTAGGCAGGGCAGGGGGTAATGTTCCCATTTGTACAGATGTGGAGACTGAGGCCCAGAGAGGCCAGTGACCTGCTTGAGGCCACGCAGCAAGTGAGCAGCAGAGCTGGGACCGGAGGCTGGGGTCGGCCCCACTCCAGCCCCTGGCTCTCTCCACTGACTGTGCTGTCCCCCAGGAGGACCCCAGCCCTGTCCAGAGTCTCAGCCACACCCGAGCCAGGCTCCCACCCCTGGCAGTAGTGCCGCCTGGCAGCCCAGCAGGCAGGCTCCCACCCCCATTGGCAGACCTGTCCCCTCACCCGCTCCCTGCAAAAAGCCAGCCTGGAGCTGGGCCCAGGCCTGCCCCCACAGCCTGCTCCCGATGGCGCCTGGGGCGGGGTGGGCAGGTGGGTGGGGCTGGAACCTCCTTTCCTGTTTTCCTGAGTGATCCCTCCCCACAGGGGAAGAGAAGAGAAAGGAGGAAGAAGAGGAGGAGGAGGAAGAGAAAAACAAGAAACTGAGTTGGAAGAGGGCCCTGGAGCAATCAGGACGTCAAAAGTCTGCATTCCGACTAGCTATAGGAAATAGTTTTTTTTTCTCTTTTTATTATTTCAAGTTTTCATAAAAATCCATAATTATTGAAACCCAAGTTACAGAGAAAGTTCGTAACTTTTTTATTGAATTACTGACTCTGCCGTGTGTCGGTTTGTCGGCTTTCACCTCCAGTCTGTCAACGCCCCTGTGCAGGTGGGGTCCCCAGGCCTGGGTTTCTGAGGTCCTGGTAGAAGGAGGGCAGGTGGTGAGGGCTGGCGGGGGGCAGCAGGGGACAGAGGCGGGAGGGAGAAAGAGAACGTGTGGAGAAGGGTAGGGAGGAGGTGGGAAGGACTGGAGAGTGAGCAGGTGGCGGCCAGGCCCCTTCCCCTGCCCGGCCGCCCGGGGGTCCCTGCCCCCCGCCCCGGCCTCATATCATCTTCATGTTGAACTTGCGGGGCGCGTCGGCCGAGCTGATGCCCGCGTCCGACTTCCGGGGCACGTACTCGATCTCGATGTTGTGCTTCGTGTTGCCCTTGCCCCGGCTCCAGAGAAACAGCAGCACCAGGCAGAAGAGGACGACGCCCAGGAACGAGATGAAGCCCATGGTGGTGGCGATGATGAGGGTCTTGATGTCGAAGGGGAAAGGCACAGTGGCGCGGGTGCTGTTGGCCTCTCCCTCGCCCGGCTGGTTGGAGATGAAGGCGAAGGTCTTGTTGGGCTGATGGGGCCAGTCGGGCGAGTAGCTGCGCACATGCAGGTGGGCGGGCATGGAGTCGTTGCCGCCCGCGTTGGCCGCGATGCACAGGTACGTGCCGTTGTCCTGTACCTGGGCGTAGCGCACCTCCAGCGTGCCATCGGGGAAGACTGTGAGCCGCCCATTGCTCTTGGCTGAGACCAGGTGCTTCCGGGGCGAGAGCCAGAGGATGGCGGGCGGCGGGTCGCCATCGGCGCGGCACACGAACTGCACCGTGTGGCCCTCGTCCACAAACACCTGCTGCGCCTTGCGGTCCCGGATGCGGGCGCGGCGGCAGGTGAAGTAGTTGGGCAGCAGCACATCGGGGAAGTCCTTGAACTCCTTGCCCTGGACGAACTCGGGCGTGGCGCAGGTGGGCTGCTGCCGGTTGAAGTTGAGCCGCCAGCGGCGCCGGAACACCCACAGGAGCCGGCAGTCGCAGGCCAGCGGGTTGGAGTCCAGGATGAGCGTCTCCAGGTTGCCCACCGAGTGGAAGACCGATTCCTCCAGCGTGGTCAGCTGGTTGCCAGACACGTTGAGCACGCGCAGGTAGTTGAGGCCGCGGAAGGCGTAGGGCTCCACCACGGCCAGCTGCCCGCCCACCAGCTGGATCTCCTGCAGCCGGAGCAGCTCGTGCAACATGGAGCCCTCGATGGTGCTGATGGGGTTGTAGGAGAGGTTGAGGAAGCGGAGATAGACCAGGTGGCGGACGGCCAGGTAGGGCACGGCGGTCAGGTTGCAGTGTGTGATGGACAGGGACGTCAGGTTGAGGCCGTAGAGGCAGTTGGGTGTCATGGTGTCCAAGTAGGGCCAGTGGGAGATCTCCAAGACCTTGAGTCGGTATAGCCTCTTGAAGGAGTAGTCCCGGATGGCGTTGATGTTGAGGTGCCGGAGCCTCAGGACGATGAGGCCGTGCAGGTGGGACAGCGCCTCGGTGGGGATGGAGGTCAGGTTGCACTTCTCCAGCGTCAGCTGCTCCAGGCTGTTGAGGCCGCTGAAGGCGCGGTGGGAGATGTAGACGAGGTCGTTGTCGCCGACCTCCAGCGACTTGAGGTTGTACAGGTCCTGGAACATGTAGTCCAGCAGGATGACGATCTTGTTCTCGCTGATGTCCAGCTTGGTCAGGTTGCTGAGGCCGGTGAAGACGCCCAGTGGGATGAGTTTCAGGCGGTTACTGCGCAGGCCCAGCGTCCGGAGGTTGAAGAGGTTATTGAAGGCGCCGGGCTCCACGGCGCTCACGACGTTCTCGTTCAGCTCCAGCTCCTCCAGGTGAGGGAAGCTGGCGAACTCGTCCTGGTTGAGCGTTTTGATGCGGTTCTTCCCCAGATCCAGCAGGCGAGTCTCGGTGGGGATGCCCTCAGGCACTGCCACAAAGCGCTTGCGGTGGCACAGCACGGCACGGTCCTGGGCAGAGCACTCGCAGCGGGGCGGGCAGCCCGTGGCCGAGCCTGACAGCACCGAGCCCAGCACCAGCAGGAGGATGGGCTGCCAGCAGGCCAGGAGGGGGCTGGGCATGCTCCTCGCGCCCCCCGCCAGCATCCTCTCTCTCACCTGCAGCCGGGAGCAAGCACAGGACAGAGGTGGTGGTTAGGGGCAGTGTGTGTCTGGACCCCACCCAAGCCGCCTGGGTCCCCTCCTGCCCTGTCACGGCGACCCCAACGCAGACAGAGAGGCAGGGTCCAGGGTCCAGATGCCCAGGCCACAGGGCCTCTGGCCTCCTCATGCTGCCTCCTCTTTGCCTCTTAGATCGTCTGGAGTCTTCCCAGAGGACCTTCCCAGCATCCTTGGGATGGAGGGGCTCAGGGAAGGGGCGGGTCACCTCAGAGAGCCTGACATTGGTGCCACCTCCTTTACGTTTCACAGGGGGTGGACTCCAAGCACATACCTTTCCCTGAGTCACAGCTCCCTTGCTGCTCCTCGGGGATACATGAGACCTGCTGAGCCGCCTTGGGCTCACAGTGGGGATCACGGGGCTCAAGTGCTGAGGCCTCTAGGAACAGCCCCGAGAAGCCCAAACCGAGCAGCCAAGAGTGTGGCTAGCCCCCAGCCTGCACGGCCAGGGCTTCTGAGGCTGCCGGGGGTCCCACTGGCTCAGCCCTGAGCCTCCCTGGGTGCAGACGCCATGCCCTCTCCCCATCAGCTCTGTGGCTGGGTCTGCAGTAAACCAATGACACCAGTCACTGTCCACGGTCTGCCCCGACGGGGTTCCTGGACTGCTGGAAGACACCCTCATCTGGAAAGCCCAGCCCTGAAGCCACCCTCCCCTGTGCCCCTGCACCTGCAAATCCAGCCTGGACTCGGTGGGATCTGTGACTCTCCACTTCCTCTGGGTCCCATCGGTGACCCAGCTCAGGCTTCTGAGCCCACGGCCTGGAGAAGGTCTTTTCCTGCCTCCTGGTCTTGGCTCCTGCGGTTCTCTCCTCCGGCAATGCCCCTTCCCTGGCTGTTGAAATCCCATCCTCAAGGCCTAATTTAAGTCCACTGCTCTAAGAAGTGTTTTCTGATACCCAGTTAACAGTGTTCTCCCCTTACGAGACCCCCCACCCTTCACCTGTCTGTCTCTCAGGGCTCCCACCACCTGCTTCCTAGCACCAGGGTTCTGCACAGCTGCTAGTCTGAGGAAGGCGCAGATTCCCACAGGCCAGGATGGCCAGGCAACCCTGGAGGCATCTGTCCCTGTGGCAGCACCCTGGCTTGTTCCAGCTGGGCCCTGAAGCCATGCAGGGCTTGGGAGGTGGTCACAAGAGGAACTGCCAGGAGCGGTGTCCACTTGCGTATAGGCTGCAGCTGGAATGAGCAAGGGGTATGTGGGAGCCTCTGTGAACCTCTCCCACCCCCTGTTCAAAGGCCACTTGTCCCCACTTCTGCCCCAAACTGCCTCACATCTCCTCCTTCCCTCCTCTCTCTCCATCCACCCCCATGGGAAACTGGCCGGGCAAACAGGGTGAGTGGGGGGTGGGGGGAGGGTAGGTCATACCCTAGGAGGGGCTGCCTGCAAACTCCAGGGGTGGATCGGATGGCCTCTGGGGGCCAAGCTGCAGCCACCTCGCTGCTGGTGGGGTAAAGCCCCGTCCCTGCTTCTCCTCTCCAGCCCCCAGTGCCTCAAGGTGTGCCGCTGTGTCCACACCCTCAACTTATGGCCCGAAGGGGGCTCACTGCAGGAAGAGGAGGCCCAGATTGGATGTCCCACCTTCCCGCCCTAGCTCAGGCCCTTCTCCCACCCCTTCCCACACCTCACACAGCCCCTGCTTTCAAGGCCACAGGCCATCCATCATTGTCATCCATGTATCAGCCATTAAGGCAACTCGAAGCGCAGAGGTTGTGGCTGTCTAACGATACCCAGCCAGTAGAGGGAGCAGTTCTGGGGCGGGAGCTCTGCCCTGTTCACAAAGTCACACACCTGCAAATGCTCCACCAGTCTCCCAGGACTGACAGGAGCTTCGTGGTTGCTGATTGACTACGTGACTGATTAAGCAGAAGACTGAGGGTGTCACTGACATGTTATGGAATCTGCAAGGGTTTTGTCATCCCCAAGGGCTTTGTCCCCCTGACCTTCCCCTCAGCCCCTCTCATCCTCTCTCCAGGCGCTTCTGTAGTTCAGCCTCTGCCCCCCGCCACCAGGCTATTTTCCACAGTCACACACGCTGCAGTGACCCACCAGAAAAGCAAACATCCTGACAGGCGATCAATAAGTAATTGGGCTGGCAGCTGGGGCTGGTGCGGGTGTGAGGCTGGGGACCTCAAGAGGTAAATAGGACTTTTAGCATCCAGCTCGGGGCCAGGCTGGTGGGTGGCAGGAGCTTCTGGAGAGAAGGCTGGGGAATGAGGGGGCTCGGGAGGACACGGGCCACCCCGAGGTGCCGGTAATCGCCTCACACAGACGCGAAGCTGGCACACAGGAAGCCTGCACCACCTGGCCTCAACCTGCCCACTCACCTCCTTTCCCACCAGGCCCTGAGCAAAGCCACCTGGGCCGCCTCACGTTGTCCTGCACATTCCTGCCTCTAAGCCATCTTCTTCTGGAAAACTGTCCCAGACTCCTGTCCCAGCAGCCTTTGTAACCTTCCACCCCAAAGGCTGCCTCCTCTAGGAAGCCATCCTGGACCTACTCAGTCTGATATCACCTCTTGCCCCCAACACCATGGCCACGTTATTCTTATTAGCAGTGATTTTATGTAATTGGTATACAGCACACCTCATTCCCAAAGTGATTTGAACCAATCGGCAGAAAAATTATGCTACAAGACCATAAAAAGATAAAAAAGGGAAGCCAGTCAGGGAAGAATGCCACCAAGTTCTGCCTAATGACTAAAGGTGAGAGCTTCCTAGTGACCTTGAGCAAAGAGGGAAACACGCTCTAAAGCCTCAGCATAACGAATGTTTGTTTAATCCTGTTCAGTCATGGGTGCGTGTGTCTCACCTGCTAGAGTGAGGTGCCCAAGGGCAGAGAGTGTCTGTCGCTCAGAGTGAGGTGTGGCACAGAACAGGCCCCAGTGGATGTTCTTTGAAAGGAAACACGTGCAGGAGTGAGTTTTTGCAGGGATGGACGCCTTTCTGATGGGGCTAACCCTCGATCCAGCCCGCTGAGCAATGAGAGACCTGAGGAACTGCAGCATACTGGAAGCCGGGCATAGTGGTGCTGCAATCCCACTGTCATCCCATTGTAATCCCAGCTACTCAGGAGGTGGAGGCAGGAGGATCACTTGGAGCTGGGAGCTTGAGACCCGGCTGGGCAACATAGTGAGATGCCTGTCTCCCATAAAAATATGAAAGTTAGCCAGGTGTGGTAGCGCGCGCCTATAATCCCAACTACTCAGGGAGGCTGAGGTGGGAGAATCCCTTGAGCCCAGGAGTTTGAGGCTACAGTGAACCCTGATTGTGCCACTGCATTCCAGCCTGAGTAACAGAGCAAGACTCTCCATATCGAAAAACAATCAATCAATCATCAAATAAAGGAGAAATACATTGGCAGAAAAGCTGGTCAGACTTGCCTTGTATAGCTGCCACCCCCAGGTCTGGCAGTAGCCCCACGGAGCCAGGGGCCATGCTCTATGGGAGCTCTGGGAGTGCACGGGCTCTGAGATGCCTCGTCCCGAGCCTCTTACATGCGGCTGCCCTAAAGGTGGGAAAGCTGAAGCTTGAGAGAGGCTAGGATGCCTGCCTGAGCTGGCACAGCAAAGGCACAGCCCGCTGGGCCTAGTCTCCTGGTCTCCCACCCCCATGGCGTCCCTGTCATCTAGGGATGCTGGCAGACTCATGTCTGAGGGGTCACCCAAACTGCTGAGTGGGCAACGTGCCGCTCCTGCCCTCCTGGCACTGTTCATACTGCCGGCTACTCCTGCGACTGTCAAGAAGAGGTATTTTATGCATTTTAATCAGTGTTTTATTTTGGATCCTTGCCCCCTGAAGGGCTTCCTACAAGGGTAAGAGTTTAAAAATGGGACCAATAAATACAAAGGAAGTAAGTATCAAAGGCAGGCAGGTAGGCAGGCAGCAGCTGTGCCTGAAGCACCACACACAGACCCCCCCAGCAGCCAGTCCCTCCCTGGCTCAGGGCAGTGGGGGACGCCATCAGCCTGCACTGCAGAGGGCAGGCCCCAGGCTCTGAGCTGCCCATAGTGGGAGGGTCAGGCTGCTGGCCACTGGCCACACCCTCCTTCATGCCACGGGGCAGATACAGCCTGGTGCAGGCAATGCTCCCCGACACGTGAGGTTCTCTGTGGCCGGCCTGTGTATGATCTCAGCCACGCCTGCCCTCTCTGGCGTGTCTCCCCCACAGCACAGAAAGGGCTCCACTCCAGGGTCCCTGAGGGTGCTGCCACCAGAAACTAGCCTTTTCCCAGCTGGAAGGTCAACATCCCCTAACCTTGCTAAAGGGTAAAGGGGAATGGGAGGTTCATGCCTCAAGTTGCAGTTTCACTGGGGCTGGAAAAGCCTCCTGAGGGGGAAGGCTCAGGATGGCCAGCTTCCTTCCCTAGGGCATCACATTCAGGGTGTGCCCGCAGGGTCTCAGGATGGAGGAGAGTAATTAGGGGAGATGGAAGGGGCCTGGGATCACCTGTGGACAGGTTCAGGGAACACTGAGGGAACTAGGAGTCACTCTGTGCCACAGGCAGCATCTGGAGGCCCATGGGGGTGGGCATGACTCCCCACGCATCTTCTACAGGATCATCCACCAGACACCTTTAGAAAATGGGAGGGACTAACACTTGGACAGCTCCTGCTATGGGCCAAGCCTGGGGCTTTTATTTATTTTTTTTAAGACGGAGTCTCGTTCTGTTGCCCAGGCTGGAGTGCAGTGGTGCAATGTTGGCTCACTGCATCCTCCACCTCCCGGGTTCAAGCAATTCTCTAGCCTCAGCCTCCCGAGTAGTTGTGATTATAGGTGTCCACCACCACACCCAGGCTAATTTTTGTATTGTTAGTAGAGACAGGGTTTCACCATCTTGGCCAGGCTGGTCACAAACTCCTGACACCAAGTGATCCACCGGCCTTCGCCTCCCAAAGTGTTGGGATTACAGGCGTAAGTCACGGCGCCCAGCTGAGGTTTGGGGCTTTATACACGTTGTCTCAGAAACGCTATATTCAGAAGAGATCTTTCTCACCCATTTTACAGATGAAGAAACAGAGGCTCTGAAAGGGGAGTTTGCTTGCCCGGGTCCCGGGTCACAAAGCTCGCAGGCGCAGAGATCTGTGTCTCCTAGTTGGGCTGCCTGCCCCAAGAACTGCTTGGTGTGAAGCCGGGCCAACTCTGTAGGCTGGGCCAGGGGAGGGCTGCCCTGTCAGGGTGGTGCAAGGGTGAGGCCCCAGGGCTGAGGGAAGGCCCTAGTCCTCAGAGAGCTACACCCAGGCATCTGCCCCCAAACCCGACAAGAGCCTTTCCCATCTTCCAGAAGATGGTGTGTTACACGCACCACGTGTGCTCAGTGCTTTCCCACCACGCTCTTCTCCTGTGCCTGCTGCTGCCGCCGCCTGGGCTTGAATCTCACCTAATTTGGGGTTGGCTGAAGCGCAGGATGGCAAATTTATTTTAGGTTTATCGTATCAGTATTTCATGGTGCTCCCACTCAGCGTTCCTCGGGGACCGCAGGGACCCCCGCACACACAGGCATGCGATCTGCATGGCGCGTCTGCCCCACAAAGGCTGTGGCCCAGGGTCTTATGGGTGCTCAGCCTGGCTGTGTGGCCAGGGCAGGGCCTCATGGGGACGTGAAGCGCGCGTGTGCAGTCCTCGTCCTGCCTGCCGTGTCTGTGACAGCGTGGGCGGCAGGATAGAGGAAGCAAGGAGGGCAGCAGGCCTGGGAAGGGGCTGGGGCACTTCAGGAAGTCTGCCCAGGGCTCTGCCAGCTCCCCTGCCAAGAAAGGATGGGGAGAGCAGGAGAACGAAAGAGACAGAAACTGAGAGACCCCTGGAGACATGCGGTGGGTGAGGGTGACGAGGAGGGGAAGAGACAGGTGGAGAAAGCAGGGAGGGGAGTGGCGAGGCAGGAGAAAGACGGGGACACAGGCTGGGGCCAGAGCTTGCCCTGCAGGCACGACCAATGTCCCAGCCCCCCACCTGCCGCATGTCAGCCTGGGCCTCTTAACACATCCCGTCCCCCAACTCCATAGGTGAGTCTGAGCACTTCCACATCCAGGTTTGGGGGAGACTCAGAAACGCGAAGGACTCAGGCAGGATCACCGAGGAAGAGAAGCAAGGCCCGGCCCGGACGCCTTGTGACTTGTCCTCTCCCCAAGTCCCTGCCTGCTGAGGTCCCTTCACTTCAGCTTCAGTTTGCGGGATCCATTTCAGGAAATGATAAAGTGTGTTAGAGGGAACTGCGCCTGCTCAGAGATGACGGGGGCCAAGTGGCCAGAAGTGGGGGTGCAGTGAGGCCCATCTAGAGGGGCCTGTGACGGTCACCCCGCTGGGGCTTTCCTTCTGTCGCAGTGGCCAGCTGTCCATGTCCCATGCCTGGAGGCCTTGTACTTGGCCTTGAGAAGCAGCTCTGGGCCTCCCCAGTGGCTCTCCTCAAGCCTGGGGAGAAGGGACGGCCTCTGCTGGGTCCCCTCTGGATCTCCGGCCGCCCTCTGCCCCTACTACTGCTGGGCTTCTCCCAGCTCTGCTGGGCTTCTGCAGCCTCCTCTCCCGTGGCCCCCAGACTGAGAGCCTCCAAAGAAGGGCTGGGCCCGATAGAGCTCCACGCTCCCGGGTCCAGCCTGCGGATGTGCCCACCTCACAGGGGCAGAGAGAGAGCACCAGATGACTGCTGCGAGGGGCAGGACTCACACTCTGGCCTCCAACTCCCCACCTAGCTCTTAAGGAAGGAAGGCTTCGTGGAGGAGCGGGAGGTGCTGTGTGAGCTGAGACTGAAATACATTTTCCACAGGCCAAGGAAGAGGCCGGGGAGGGCATTTTGCACAATGGGAAGAGTGACAGCAAAGGTGTGCGGGAGGCGGGGACTGCGGCCTTGTCCGCCTGAGAGCATCCTGGGACTCCTGATGGCTTCTCTCCTGGCCCAAATCCTGCCCCAGTCCCTGGACTCCGTGTACAGATGCTCCATTCTGGATTTCCAGGGCTGATCCCGCTGAGCTGTAAATGGCTGATAATGGCTGAAGGTAGAAACTGCGAATGGGGAAGCAATTCCGTCACTGGCCTGTCTCATCTGGGGAGCTGCCTCCTGGCCCGTGGGGAGGGGGTGAGGCTGCGCACGGACCCTGAGAGTCGCAGTCCTGTGCCCAGGCTGAGCTCCTGGTGGGAGAAAGCCGGGGGGACTGTGCCGCAGGTGTCCCACGCCTCCCAGGGGGCTGGTCTGCCTCACCCCCGCCAGCCTCCCATCTCCCCTCCTCCTCCTCAGCCGCCCCCGATGGGGACAGAAAAATCAACCTGGAAGAACAATGAGGTCATGTCCTTTGTCGTGGATAATTATTTTCCTCTTGTTCTTCGTTCTAGCAAAGAGTTGTGGGACCCTGGAGTGTCTATGTTCACACAGAGTATGTATGTGTGTGAGTGGCTTGTGTGTGTGTGTGGCCTCTGTGTGTGTGTGTGTGTGGTGTGTGAGTGGTGTGTGTGAGTGGCCTCTGTGTGTGAGTAGTGTGAGTGGCCTCTGTGTGTGTGTGGTGTGTGAGTGGCATGTGTGTGTGGTATATATGTGAGTGGCCCCTGTGTGTGTGTATATAAGTGTGTGTGTAAGTGGTTTCTGTGGCCTCTGTGAGTGTGGTATGTGTGTGGCCATTGTGCGGCCTCCGTGTGTGTGTGGGGGAGTATGTGTGAGTTGAGTGGCCTCTGTGTGTGTGTGGTGTGTGTGTGGCCACTGTGTGTATGTGTGTGCACTGTGAGTGGCCTCTGTGTGTCGTGTGTGTGTAAGTGGTCTGTGTGTGTGTGTGTGTGTGTGTGTGTGAGTGGTGTCTGTGTGTGAGTGGCCTCTGTGTGTGAGTGTGGTGTGTGTGAGTGGCCTCTGTGTATGTGTCGTGTGTGTAAGTGGCCTGTGTGTGTGTGAGTGGTGTTTGTGTGAGTGGCCTCTGTGTGTGTAAGTGTGGTGTGTCTGTGTGAGTGGCCTCTGTGTGTGTGTAAGTGTGGTGTCTGTGTGAGTTGCCTGTGTGTGTGGTGTGTGTCTATGTGTGAGTGGCCTGTGTGTGATGTGTGTGTGTGTGTGTGTATGGTGTGTGTCTGTGTGTGAGTGGCCTCTGTGTGTGTGATGTGTCTGTGTGTGTATGTATGGTGTGTGTCTGTGTCTGTGAGTGGCCTCTGTGTCTGTGTGAGTGTGCTGTGTGTCTGTGTCTGTGAGTAGCTCTGTGTGTGTGTGATGTGTCTGTGTGTGTATGGTGTGTGTCTGTGTGTGAGTGGCCTCTGTGTGTGTGATGTGTCTGTGTGTGTATGTATGGTGTGTGTCTGTGTCTGTGAGTGGCCTCTGTGTCTGTGTGAGTGTGGTGTGTGTCTGTGTCTGTGTGAGTGGCCTCTGTGTGTGTGTGATGTCTGTGTGTGTGTGTGTCTGGTGTGTGTCTGTGTCTGTGTGAGTGGCCTCTGTGTCTGTGTGTGAGTATGGTGTGTGTCTGTGTGAGTGGCTTCTGTATGTGTGTGATGTGTGTCTGTGTGAGTGGCTCTGTGTGTGTGATGTGTCTCTGTGTGTGTATGGTGTATGTCTATGTGTAAGTGGTCTCTGTGTGTGTGAGAGTATGGTGTGTGTCTGCATCTGTGTGTGTGTGAGTGGCCTGTGTGTGTGTGATGTGTCTGTGTTAGTATGGTGTGTGCGTGTGAGTGGTGTGTGTGTGTTGTGTGTGTGTCTGTGAGTGGCTATATGTGTGTGTGATGTCTGTGTGTGTGTGTATGGTATGTGTCTGTGTCTGCAAGTGAGTGGCCTGTGTGGTGCGTGTCTGTGTGTCAGTGGCCTCTGTGTGTGTCTCTGTGTGTGTGAGCGTGATGTGTGGTGTGTGTGTGTGTGTGAGTGTGGTGTGTGGTGTGTGTCTGTGTGTGAGTGGCTTCTGTGTGAGTGTGGTGTGTCTGTGAGTGGCTTCTGTGTGTGGGTCTGTGTGTGAGTGGCTTCTGTGTGAGTGTGGTGTGTCTGTGAGTGGCTTCTGTGTGTGGGTCTGTGTGTGAGTGTGGTGTATGTGAGTGGCCTTTGTGTGTGTGAGTGTGGTGTGTGGTGTCTGCGAGTGGCTGTGTATGTGTGTGTCTGTGTGTGTGAGTGTAGTGTGTGGTGTGTGTTTGTGTGTGAATGGCTTCTGTGTATGTGTGTGTGTCCATGTGTGAGTGGCCTGTGTGTGTGTGTGATGTGTCTTGTGTGTATGGTGTGTGTGTCTGTGAGTGGCCTCTGCATGTGTGATGTGTCTGTGTGTGTGTATGGTGTGTGTGTGTGAGTGGTCTGTATGTGTGTGTATGGTGTGTCTGTGAGTGGCCTCTTGTGTGTGTGGCTTGTGTGTGTGTATGAGTGGCCTCTGTGCATGTGTGGTATGTGAGTGGCGTGTGTGAGTGGCCTCTGTGTGTAAGTGTGGTATGTGTGTGTGAGTGGCCTGTGTGTGTGTATGGTGTGTGTGAGTGGCCTGTGTGTGTGTATGGTGTGTGTGAGTGGCCTGTGTGTGTGTGGTGTGTCTGCGTGTGTGGCCTCTGTGTGTGTCTGTGAGTGGCCTCTGTGTATGTCTGTGTGTCTGTGTGAGTGGTGTGTGTGTGAGTGGCCTGTGTGTGTGTGGTGTGTGTCTGTGTGTGAGTGGCCTGTGTGTGTGGTATTTGTGGCCTCTCTGTGTGTGAGTGACCTCTGTGTGTGTGTGAGTGTGGGGTGTGTGTGTCCTCTGTGTATGTGTGATTTGTCTGTGAGTGTGTTGTGTGTCTGAGTGGCATCTGTGTCTGTCTGTGTGATGTGTCTCTGTGTGTGTGTGTGGTGTGTGTGTGTGTCCTCTGTAAGTGGCCTGTGTGTGTGTGTGTGTGTGGTGTGTGTGTGGTGTGTGTGGCCTGTGTGTGTGATGTGTCTGTGTGTGTGTGTGAGTGGCGTCTCTGTGTGTTTGTAATATGTCTGTGTGTGTGTGGTGTGGTGTGTGTGTGAGTGGCCTGTGTGTGTGTGTGTGTGTGTGGGGTGTGTGTGTGGCCTCTGTGTGTATGTGTGATGTGTCTGTGTGTGTGTGAGTGGCGTCTGTGTGTGTGTGGTGGTGTGTGTGTGAGTGGCCTGTGTGTTTGTGTGTGTGGGGGGTGTGTGTGTGGCCTCTGTGTGTATGTGTGATGTGTCTGTGTATGTGTGTGGTGCGTGTGTGTGTGTGTGTGTGCTGGCTGCCCCTCCTCCCCCACTCCCGGGTGCTGGGGGTCCCCAGCCCCATCACTCAGGTGCACCCTGGGAAGCTCCACCATCTCCCACAGGTGCTCACTGGCCTGAGTGCCTGCTGGGGGTGCCGACTGGGCATGGTGTGGCTGTCTGCCTGCCTGTCCTGGACTCCTGGGTCACCCTGGGCCAGCACTCGGCCGCTCTGCACTGAAGGGAGGAATGCCCCTGCCCACCTCACCAGGGCACAGCCATCTTGAGAGCCGCCAGCCTTCCGGCCAGCACACAGCCCCAGGCCATTTGCAGGATAAATTATGAATTTTAATTGTCGCAGCGTCTTAGTGTTTAACGGCTTCTATATATAGGCTTTCACCTCCAGGAGTGGTGCGCTTGGTGGAGAGGAGTGGGAGTCGGGCAGGGCCCACAGGAGCCCATTCTGGGTGAGCAAAAGGCCGAGGCCTGGGCTCCAGCCAGTGCACCCTGCCCTGCTGTGTGACCTTGGGGGAGTCCTGGACCACTCTGTGCCCTTCCTGCCCCTGGCACAGGTTGCTCATGCTGGGTCCCCCTAAGTGGACAGTACCCCCACTCGGATGGGAGCTGTCCCAGAGCTGAGGTGAGGCAGGCAAGTGCCTATTTGTGGTGACCTGAGGGGGCCCAAGGACAACCCAATCCTGTACCCCCATAACCCCCTTTTCATGTCTTAAGATGCCAGCCCAGGCTCTTGGGGACAGGAAGGTGCCCCTCATGGCCCCCAGCGCCATCCCCTGCCCAGGCCAGTGGCCCCTGGGAACACGCTTGCCTCATCCCCAGTCGTCCTCTCACACCTTCCTGGGGCTCCCGGGGGACCCCTCCCTGCAGCCCCAGCCCTCAGGGCCTCTCTACTTGAGAACGGCTCAAGCCTGGACACCAGCCGACCCCTACCTGGGAGAGCTAGAGGCCTTGTGCTTGGGGTGAGGGTGTCACAGCCTCACAGACCGCAGGCTGGCAGTGAGAGGCTGAGACGTGTGGCGGGGCTAGCATGGGATTTGGGGTTAGCCAGAGAGCTAGACAGAATGGAGATGAGAATGATGATTGGTAAAACCATCAGAGGTGGTCTTTGGCGTGCCAGGCACGATTTCAGGCACTTCACATATAAAAACTCCGAATCCACACCGACCCACTGAGGCAAGCGCTGCCATGATCCCAGTTTTGCAGATGGCAAACACAGAAGCACAAAGGTGTTCTATAGCTTGCTCAGGTCAGCGTTCACGGTTTGCGCCCCAGCACGTCGGCTCCGGAACCCATGCTCTTCATCACTCCCCTATGGTGCCTTTTCTTTTTTAAAGCTGACACTAACATAGCACTGGCTATGCGCCAGGCATGAAGCTGTTTGATCTCCATAACCACCCTAAGAGGCTGGTATGGTCCCCATTTCACAGATTAGAGAACCGAGGCGCCGAGAGGTGACGCACCTCGCCCAAAGTCCCATAGCGATGAGGGGCAGAGCTGGGCCTGGGCCTGAGGAAGGCACACCCCGGCGGTCCTGCCCACTCCTCTACTGTCTCCCTCTGACTCAGGTGCAAGGGCCTGCTGAGCTGTGTGATCTTGGGCAAGTGACTTTACCTCTGGGGACCACAAATTCCTCACTGCGAAGTGGGGAGGGCGGACTTCACACTGCCCGCACTGCTGGGGCGGAGAGCGCAGGGAGAGGGAAGGGAAGCGAAGAGACGTTTATACGCAGCACGCATACTAAGTGCTTTGCTGAACGACCCCACCAACCCTCACTACATTACACACCTGCTTCACTGCTCTGAGCCGTTGGTTCACCTGCCCAAAGTCCTGTCCTTGTCTGGCCCCAAAGGCATAACGCCCTTCAAGACCCTCACACAGATGAAGAAACTGAGGCCCAGGAGCATCAGGGACTTGCCCAAGGTCCCATAGCAACCTGGGCTAGGGCCTACGAAGGACTCCAGCCTCCCAACCACTGCCACCTTCTCTCCCCCACACCATGCAAGGGTCACATGGCCACCCCATGGCGGGGCTGAGTCAGGGACAGGTGAGAGTTTGGGTGATTCTGCTTCGAAAGGGGAAAAGATTGAAAAACAACCCTCAAAAACATCACAAACCAAGGTCCAGTCAGTTCTGTATAACACAGACAGGCAGATTGCAAAAAAAAAAACAAAACACTTGCCTCCCTCCCAGCCCCGGCGGTTCAAAGCCCTCTCTGCTCAAATGAATACTGGCCGTGCCATTGCCAGAGTCCATTTTACCAACCTGGTAAACTGAGCCCAGTACTCAGGAGGTGATGGAGCCTCTAGCCAGGCACATACAGGTGTGTCCTGTTAAGGCACAACAGATGCCACCATCCAGCTGCCCATTCATAAGAAGCCCACACTTAGGGGAGAACGGGCACCTCTGCAGATCTCTAAGGAGCGCATCAAGGCAGAGGCTGCAAAGGTCCACTGCAGGCCTGGACCGTGGAGCCAATACCCATGGTGAGCTCCTCCCAGGGGAGGCTGTTCAGCTTCATGTAGGGAACCGGATGGGACATTAGAGGGACATTGGATCAGATGGCTCAGGACAGAAGAGCTGCCTCAGGAGTAAGTGAGCAGCCCGTCATGGGAGGCATGCAAGCTGAGGCCATGGATCAAGGCGACTGCAGGAGGCCTCCTCTGCTGGGAGCTACACCTCAGTAGCCCCTCTCAGCTCTGAGATGCCCCTGTGTTGCACCCAAGTAAAGGGACTTGAGATGGCCAGCTCCCCCAACAACCGCCTGCATTTGCAGCCCTGCACTGGGCCAGGCAGAAGAAGCAGGCTGGCCAGGCCCCCCCCCGCCCCCTGCCGCCTCAGAGCCGAGAGCAGGTTCTCTGCAGAGGGAAGCAGAGGAGGTGGCAGAGGGAGATTAATTCCCTGAAATGGGAAAAAATAGAAAAACACACACACCACACACCCTAATAACATGTAATAAGAGGTTGGAGACGAGGAACAATGCCCTGGTAATGTCACCCTGGCGGCAATCAATTTGGGTGTCACATGAAATAGGCATAATTATTCCGCCAGCCCTGGTGCTCGTCTCTAACCAGCTCCGGGGGGCCAGGCCCAGGCGGGAAAGGCAGCGTGGAATCAATCGTTGGTGCACCAGGCTGGCAGAGGGAGCTGCTCCAAATTAGCCTGCCAGCACCCGGCTTCTCAGCCCCTCTGGGCCAGCAGGGGTCTGGAGGGCCTTGCTGGTGGGGGTCCTGCAAGGCCCAGGAGTCACCTTGCTCAGCCACCCCTCATTCGATCCGCGAGCAAGAGCAGGACTCCCCACGGAAGTGAGAACGGAAGAGGAGCAAGCACACATTTGTCCCATCCGGTGCTCATTCCCTGGGTCACCAGACTCTCATTAAGCGCTCGCCAGTGCCAGGCCTCATGCCAGGTGTCCAGGGGGGCTGTGCAGGGGGTGGGGGATGCTAAAATAATGAAACACAGGCTCCCTCCACGTCCTAGGCTAGGATCACTCCTTCCCATCCCGGGGTGAACACAAAGCCTCTGGGATTCCTGGAATTTCCTTGCACTAAACATGCAGGGACAAGCCTTTCTTGCTCCTCCTTCATCCCACTTGCTTGTGGAGCCCTCCCTGATTGCTCGTATCCAACCCAGACTTCAAGGATGGTACGGCAGCATCCCTGCAACTGGGGACACAGGTGCTGATGGGATGACTGCTTAGTGAGTACCCAGTACACACTGGGGGCTGCCCATCTCAACCCCCATTTCGTACACCAGAAACCCCGAATTCCAGAAATGCAAATCAAAGCCACCATGAAATACCATCTTACATTCATTCAATCAATACTGAGTGTTGATCAGGATGGGGTGCAATGGGAACACTCATCATCTCCTGCTGGGGGGACGACGAACTGGCCTAACCAACTTGGAAAACACTTTGCCAAATATCCTAGTAAGGCTGAATGCAAACATGCCCTATAGGCCAGCAATTCCACTCCTAGCTGTGTGCCCCAAAGACACTGCACGTTGTCTCAGAGATGGGATGAGAAGGTTCTTGGCAGCATTGTTTGTAAGAACAAAACATGGAAATAACCTAAATGTCCATTGATAGGAGAGTGTGAAGTAACACTTTTATGATCACATGGCAGAACATTATACATCAGTGAAAATGAGCTACATCTACTATTATTTGCAACAACATAGATGAAGCTTAAATGTGATGAAGAAAAAAGCAAATTCCAGAGGACTGCATGTGGTTTGTGCTCTTAAGTTCAAAAATAACTAAAACTGAACTACTTATATATATGTATAATTTTAAAGAGGCAAGAGATTGTTAAATACATAATTTAGGGTAGTCATTGAAAAAGAGGTAAAGGGAAGGGGTGCACGGAGCACATGGGAAGAGGTACATCATTATTGGAGTGTCAGTGTTTGAGGTGAGTAGGGCCACAGCGTTCATTATAGTATTATTACTACTACTATGATTATTAATACTAAATGCCTCCATTAATTAACAGGCTAGGCCTGGGCCAGTAAGTAAGAGCCTCAGGCCAGAGGCCAGGAAGAAGGCGTTCTAGACTGAACCCCAGACTTGCAAGCTAGGGATTTAGAGCAAGTCACTCCACCTCGCTGGCTCTGCTTTCTCGGGTATAAAATCAAACCTCTGCACCTACCACCTATGAGGATAAGATCATGAGCGTTATCAGTGATGTGAACTATGAGTAGCTAGCACTTAGTAGGGTACCTGGCACTTCCTAACATTACCAGGCACTGTTCTAAATGTTTTGCTTATGTTAGCACACCTAATTGTCACGTCTTCCCTTGAGGTGGGTGCTATTGTTACCCTCACTTTATGGATAAGAGACAGGCCCAGAGAGATTAAGTAACTTGCCCAAAGTCACAGAGCTAGGCAGTAGTGGAGCTGAGACTTGAGCCCAGGGTCTACACTGGCTCCAGGGTCTGCACTCTTAGCAACTTCGCTATAAAATAACATTGAAGAAATGGAACACACACAAGTAGATTGCCGTCAGCACAGCTCTACTGAGCCCACAGTACCCGGGATATTCATTCGTTCATTCGTTCGCTCATTCATTCATTCCACAACTAAACAAAGGGCAGCATCAAGAATGCCTCAAATGTACTAGGAAATGAACCTGCCTTCTCACACTCTTCCCACAAAGAAACTTCCCTGATTCTGGAGTCCCCTGCTTTGTGTCTCTGCAAAATCTGCTACTTCGCTAGGACTCAGCCAGTCTCCCTCTCTTCCTAAAGCACCTTTGACAACCTTGACCTCCAGGGAAAAATCCACCCTTCTCTGGGTGTCCATGTGGGCTACTGAGTACCCTGTTAGTCTCTTTCCAACTCCTGCCTGAAGCACCTTTGACATCATCTAGCTCTGTGCATTCATGCACAGGTAGTCCTTGCAGCTAGCCAAGAGTTACTCCCTGCTACCTCCAAGGGTCTGTCCCATCCCAGGGGCCATGGACGAGGGCCAAAGAAGGGTACTAGGATTGCCCAGGGTGTTCAAGGCAGACCATGCTTAAGCCCAGAGCCGAGCAGGCAGCTTGGCTAGGATGTGCAGAACAAATGCATGTGTGAATGGGCTGCTACTATATTCAGTGCAAACAAGTGTGGGTCTATGCTGTGAGTGCCTAGAGAAGGGGAGTCAGTGACTTGAAGCAGTCACAGAGGCTTCTTGGAGGAGGGGGTCAGGAGAAGGAGAGGAGAGGGCCTCTTGTGAGGGGATGCAGGGCTAAGCCAGGTGAGGATGGGGGGATATGTGGAGGAACGAGAAGAAACAGAACAGAAAGTCGTCAGAGGCTAACCATGGGGGCTGGAGGGCCACTTCCACAGAGTGCCACACGCAGGACAGCGAGCCCAAAACACTCCAGCCAGCAAACTAAGGCCCTGAATCTGAGACCACCACACCTGCTGCCTCCCCTCCCTGGCCCTTCCCTGGCTCCACTTCCTCCACCCTCCACCCAACACGCTTCTGTGGGACCCTGCACGAATGCCTGCACTGCCTCACCTCCCAAAAGAAACACACCCAACCCCAACTGTGCTCCCCCGATACCTGCTTCTGCAGGTGCCTGAAGAACAGCAGCACACATGAGCCATCACTGGCACCAGGGACCCCGACGGGCTGCATGCAGAGCTACCACCCACCTCTACAGGAGGTTGCTTTTGGGGGGGTGGGGTGGGGGAGGTATCCCTCTAGGAGTCTGGGTTTTAGAAAGCAATACCCAGTATAGGAAAAATGGATGGCCAGAGGGCGGAAGATGAAGATAAACCCAGACGAAAGAGGGCTGGGGTAGGGTAAGCAGTCTCTCCACCTCCCTCCCAGTCACACAGGGCCCCTCAGCCCGCAGGCCATGGCACCTTGGCTTCGAGCACACGCCCATCCCCCTGAAAGCTGGTTCCCACTCTAACTCCAGACCCTGGGGAACACTGCAGCTTTAACCAAGCCCTCCCCAGGGGCTCACGCTTAAATTGGCAGAGGGTGGGGAGGGGGGCAGGGGTCTGTCCCAGCCTTTGCTAAGCCCCCTCCAGGAGGGGCAGCTGGGTGCTGCTGGGAGCCCGGATCTGAGTCTGTGCCCTCTTTCAGCACGGTTCCAAGGAGGTCTTGGTCTCTCCCTGTGTCACCCTGTACCCTCCCTCCCACCTCGGGCCACGGGTAGAAAGCAGTAAGAACAGGCATGCTGTCCCAGTAGACCTGCTGCTACTGCCTTCCCAGAGGCGTGAGGATTTTGAGCTCCTTCGTGGCTTACACAAGGACAAAGGGTCTGGGAGCAGCTGGCCCTCTTCTCACTGACACTCTGCGCTGGGTCTGGGGAAGCCCCAGGCTCTCTGCCGCCTAGGTGCGCGGGCTCACTGCTCCCTGGGAATGGGAGGCACTGGTGCTGAAGTGGCTGGCATAATGACCGGCAGAGTTGAGCCCAGAGCCGCCGGCCAGGCTGGGCTATGCGCCCTCTGGCTGACCAAGCCAAGCAGAGGACCAAGGGAGGGCTGAGTGAGCAGGAAGGGGTTGTCCAGATGCCACAGCCCCCACTGGCTCAGGGCCTCCGGCTCTCCCACCCCCCCACCCCTGGGACAGAGCTGTTCCCATCCTCCCAGGCGCCCCTTCTTCCCCACCCCAACCCCAAGGCCTCTGAGAACAAAGAGGAGGTGCCGGCACAGCTGGGCTGGACCAGGCTGGGCTGCGACCCTAGCAGGAACTGGGAGGGGGCTGCCCACTGGCCTGGCCCCACCCCTCCTCCTCAAAGAGGGATCCGCCCGGAGGGACACATCTTCTGGCATGCCTTGAGAGCAGAGAGCCCACAGCCCACCCTGAAAAGGGCGTGAGGGGGAGCAGGAGGCTCCCTCCTCACCTCCCTCTTCTCAGCTGGTTCCCACCTCCCACCTGCTCTGCCTTAGAATGAAAAGTGGGGCAGGAGGAGGTGAGAGCCCGCGCTGAAGGCAGACAAAGGGGAGGCCCCTAAGGGGTTCCTGGTTCTTCTGGTTCCCAACTTCCTCTGTTCCATTCTCCCTACTCCCCATCTCCTTTTCACAGGGCCGGAGCTGAAAAGGGGCGATGCTTGTGTGTCGGGGGAGCTGCCATCCAGGCTGCAGCTTGTGGAGAAACCCAGTCCCTGACCCGTGTCCACCAGCTAGGGAGTGTCTGACACTGGCGGGGGCTGTTTGGGGGCACCTGGGGTCCACGAGGGAGGTACCCACCCAGGGCTGAGCAGGGGGCTTACCCTCTAGCGTGACCAATGCTCAGAACGGGAGGTGGGACAGGAAGGGGAGAGCAGTACTGGGACACCCTTGGGGGGGGCCCTCCCCAGCTCCACGCTCCCAGCTTACAAACCCGGAATTTGTTAGGGTTGGAGGGAGGGGTGAGGGAAAGGAAGAATCCTCATTTCTGAGGCTTGAGGGGAAATCAGGCCTGTGACCCCAAAGGAGGTCTGGGTGGCACCGGGGTGCCCCGCAAGCCCAGGAGGGCGCAACCAGGGCGGACGGCAGTCCCCAGGGGCGCTTGCCGCGGGGCTGCCCGTTTGGGGTTTGGCCGCGGCCACCGGGCTCACCTGCATCTCGGGCGCGCCTTCGGTCCGCTCGGCTCGGTCACCAATCGCATGTCTCTCCCGCCGGCCCGGCCCGGCCCCAGCCCCTGCCCAGCCCCCTCCTCCGTCTCCTCCTCCTCCTCTGACACCTCCGCCCGGCAGTCCGTGCGCCCTAGCCGGGCTGGCCGTCCGTCTGTCCGCCCCGCGCGGGCGGGAGCCGAGTCGGAGCCGGGGCCGGGGCTCGGGAGTGGGGAGATGGGAGGCCGCGGCCCCGGCGGGCGGAGGGGTAGGCGCGCTCAGGACGCGCGACGCGGGATCCGCGAGCCTGGTTCTGCGCCCCGGGCCGGCCCGGAGCCGCCGCCGTCGCCGCCTCTGCCGCTGGGGCCGGGGTCCAGGCCGGGGGAGCTCCGCCGCAGGGCCGGGGCCGGCGGGCAGCGGCTGCGCATGCTGCTCGGCGCCCCGCGTTGGGAGAGGGGCCGGAGAGGCGCGGGTGTGGACTCCGCGCCCTCCGGGGCCGGGACAGGGACCCACCGCCGCCGCCGCCTGCGCTGTCGCCCGCCGCCCGCTCCGGCTCCCGCGCCGGCTCCCGCTCGGGCTCCGCGCTCTGCAGCGGCGCGGGGAGGGAGCGCCAGGAGCGAGCCAGGGAGGGAGGAGGGACCGAGGGAGGAGGGAGCGTGCGAGCGGCGGGAGCCGGGCGGGGGAGGAGAAGGCGCGGCCGCAAAACCTGGTTGGGGGGGGGCTCGTCTCCTTTCAACGGAGGGAGCGGAGACCGAGGGGTGCCCCAGCCGCTGCCCTGCACGCAGGGGGCAGCGGAGCCAGTAGAGGGGAGCAGGCGAGGGGCCACCAGCCCGGCGCTCCAGCTCCGCACACGGCCGCGCCCCTCCGGGTCCGGGGCTCCGGGCGAGTCCCGGGCCGGTCAGTCCAGGGGAGTCCGGCATGCGGTCCTCCCTGGGTGTGTGCGCGCACACCGTTGTGTGTGATTTTGTGTGGCCACATGCGTGTGCATGTGAGCGCGCGAGTATGTTTACACGTGTTGACCGGGCTGTGGACGAACACACACACGAGGACGGACAGGGCTCCCCACCCGAATAGGGTTGTTTGGAGGGCGGCAGGGGGAGGCTGACTGGGAGCCCCCGACCTGGCCCTGTCCCCTCCTCTCGGATAGTCAGCGAGCCTGGAACACCCGCATCCTGGCAGCGGGAGGGCGAGGCAGGCACAACGGGAAGCTCCAGGGGACGGCGAGGAAGCCGCGCTGGCCCGGCGGCTCTACCCAGGAGCGGGGTCTCGCGTACCTCCTTGCGGTGGGGGTCTCCGCCCAGCCTGGCTTCCTGCCCAGCAGAGGGCGGCAGGCCTCTCTGGCCCGCGCCATCCCGAGGCCCTGCACCCAGCGGCCAGCAGAGGGCAGCGCAGAGCCTCCGTCTGGGCTTGACTGTTCCCCAACCTCCGGAACGGTCCCGGGGATGCTTGGCTGGGGCCACAACTTCAGATGGGCCCAAGGAATGGGACCTCTCCTCGGAGATCCAGATCCTCCTTGACCCGCAGATACAGAGACTAGGCCGGCAGGAATGTCCTGGAAAAGCCTGCCGAGTAGGTCACCACCCTCAGGACCTCACCTTTTCCCTGTACCTCCTTGAAGCCAGACGTCCTTTAACACCAAGCCAGTTTTATCAGAATAACCATCCACACTGACAGCACCCGGCACAGCCATCCCTTCTCCACTGCTGCGAACACCCCGTTAGCACATGAATGCTGATACCTTGAGTCCACAGGGGCAACTGAGGCTGGGGAGGAGGGGATCTAGCCCAAAGCCTCTCCGATTCTGGGGCAGACCCTGGAATCCCACTTCCAGTGCCACCCCTCTCCCAGGGAGCCTGCCCAACATCACTGCAGAGATGCCTGGCTGCCACGGAGGGACCTCTCCCCACCCCCAGCAGCACCTTGCTTCTCCGCTGTTCAGCCTCACACACAGCCCAAAGGCTTGCACAGACCTTCTGTTCCAGCTGCGCCATTTCTGGGCACTTCTCAGCCTCTCTGGCGCACCGTTGCTCTGGACAGTCCCTCCTGAAGCACTTTCTCCTGTCTCCTGTGTCTATGCCCATCCTCATCTTAGGCCTAGCTAGAGCCCCCTCGGACCAGGTGTCCATGCTATGCTCTGCTATGAACTCTACTTTCGCCCTCCAGCAACACTCGGGGGGGCGGCACTATTGTCTCCCTCTGACAGAGGGAGAAAAGCCCAGGCCCAGAGAGGTTCCAGGCCCTGCCCATGGTCACACAGCCAGCAAAGGCATGGAAAGGGATTTGAACTCGCCTTCTAGGGCTGAGTGGACCAGCAGGGGGCAGGCTCTGCAGAGGGACTTACAGGTGGGAGGGGAAACGGGGAGACAAGCACAGGGGTCCCCTCACTCACAGAGCCCAGCGCAGGCAGCTCCCGGTCCCTCAACTCCCCGCTGCCTGGACCCCTCCTCAGACTCCCCAGCCCCCCACCCCTGCTGTTTGCGAGCTACCCGTGCTCCCGCCCTCCCGCGCCGCCTCCTCCCACCAGCCCGACAGGAATAGACGTTCGCTGGCTCCTGCGTAAAGGCTCCGCCAGGCACCCGGCGGGCGCGCAGACCCGCTGGGGGGCGGGGGCGGGGGCGAGGGCTATTCCTGGTGCGGTGACTGACGCAGGCAAGGCGCGGCCACCACATCTCTCCGCCCCCGACTCACCTGCTCCCTGCCTCAGTGATCTCGGAGGAGAAATGGGGGAGAGCCCACTGCTCCTACTTCCCAACCCCCGGGTGCTACCTGAGGAAGCCAGGGTCCTGAGGTGGGGTACTCTGGCCCCATAATGATCCCTCCGCTCCTGGGGGGCAGCAGGGATGGCCGCAGAGCTGTGTCTGGGAGGAAGGGCCCCTGGTTCTCCGCTGTCAGTGGCATCCGAGCCATTCCCCTTCCCTTTGTCTCCAAAAGACATGACCCCTCCCAGCTCTCCCTGTTTTATTCCAATGGAAATGATGGGGAGAGGGGAGCTTTGGGGGAACAACTTGGAAGAGAGGTCTTTTTGAGGGCCTAGCTTGGACCTGGTGAGAATATGGGCCCCTGACCTTGTCACCCAGAGACTCCAGGAAAGGAGGGTGTGTCACTGGATCCCCACCCAGTCAGATACCTCTGCATGAGCTGTGGAGGAGAATACCTCTCTCCTCTCCTGTGGGGTGTGGTGGTCCCCAGCAGAGCCTTCTCGGGGGTCCCAGGGCCATGGAGAATGTGACACATCAGCATGGCCCAGTCCAAGTCTTCTCTGGCACAACCAGGAGACCATGTCCAGGAGCTCCAGCTGAAGAACGTTCCCCTGCACCCCAGGCCTTCGTGCCCACTGGACCACCCTCATGGCGTGCCCTCTCCCTGGTTTCTACCTGTGCTTCAAAACCTAACCAAGACCCATTTCGTCTATTCCTGCCTACTTGCCCCAGACTGAAATGACCTTAGAGGCAAGGCCCTAATCTTTTCCCTCTGACCTCAGACTAGGAGCTCCCAAGAGCAGGTCTGAGACTGTGTGTCTCATGGGTGGGCACACAGCAGACCCTGGCTGCAGGCTGAGAACTCAGCAAGTCCCGATACAGCAGAAGCCAGCAGCTGGAGCAAGCCAGCCTGAGTGCTCACGGCAAAGCGGTGAAGCAGGGATGGGTTTGCCAGGGAACACAGGAGGAAGCGATAAGACCCTCCAACATGTACTCAGCCCTTCCTGTAAACCAGACTCAGCTACGCTTCACAACTTCATCTCTCTGCAAGATTGGCATCGCTGTCCCTACTGTACAGATGAAAAGACCGAGGCTCTGGGAGGGCTGGTGACTTGCTCAGGTTCACTCTGTGCATAAGAGTTAGAGCTGGGCTTTGAAGCTCTGTGTATATCTGATGTCAGAGCCCTAGTCCTGCTCTCCTCTCACTTTGAGAGGCTGAGGAGGCAGGAGGCGGAGCTGGGGCAAGGGCCGAGGGTCCCCTGGGCACAGAAAGGAGAGGGTGGCACACCAGGCCTGCCTGCATGCCTGCTCTATGCTGGTCCTATCCACTGGCATCCCAGCAGCTCCCAGGGTTTTACGATGATGATTATTTCTGAAGGCACTTGAAATTAATGACGGCTCTAAAATGGCTGGGACAGCGGAGTCATTGCTGAGACCTCCAATTAGCAAGAAAAACGGAGACCAGGAGCCTGGGAGGCGAGTGGGGGTTGGGCAGGCAGCACTGGGTGTGGAGTAGGGCTGGGGGAGTGAGGTGGAGCTGGGTGCTCAGGTGGGCCCCGTGTTCTACTTTATGCCACAAACTAACTTGTTAACTTGCTGTGTGACCTTGAGGGGTCGTAGCCTCTCCCTAGGCCAAAGTTTTCCTGGAGATTCAATGAGAGGTTGCCCTGGGGGGTGTCTAAGCTCAGGGCTCCTTGGATGACCCTGAGTCCCTAAAAGGCTGAAGCATGGAAGCTAGGGGCTGTGCAGCCTCTGGAAGTCATCACAGAGACCCCAGCCCCTCACTCAGCTCTCACAGCCCTGCATGCCAGGGTTGCTGGGGCTGTGGTATAATGAAGTACGAGGCTGGAGTGAAGTGGATCAAGAAGTGGCAGGAAATCCATAGGTCAGGCCCTGCGTCGGTGCACTGCGGAGGCCAGCCAGGGCTGGAGGCCCCTGAGGGGCTAGCGAGACAGTCCCTTCCTGGAAGTGGTCCTGGAGATGTGGTATAAAGCCTTCCTGCCCCCTCCTGACCCCCTTCTCAAGAGTCAGTGGGGACTTGGGGACACCAGCGTCTCATGTAAGCATGTCACAAAGGGTCAGGTCTGGGTATCTTAAAGGAAGGTCCCTCGTCCGGTGCTCCACAAGTCTGGATCCTCCACATCCTGCATGGGGTAGCCAACATGGGGAAGGCACAGGGACTCACCCAGAGGGGGCCTCTCCCCATAGTGGATGGCCAAAGTTGGTGTGGAGACATGCTGGTTCCCAGGGAGCATCCATGATGGGTGCAGGCTGAGGCCAAGACTCAAAAGCAAGTGTGTGGGAGGCCCACCCCACTTAACTGGGGCACCTTCTTCCCTGGCACTTACTTCACGCTTGTCTTATCATTGACAGCCTTCTCAGCTCCTCAAATCCTTTCCCCTTCCAATTCAGGTCCCTCTGTGTCTTCTTCCTTCCAAAGCCCTGCTCTGAGAGCCTCACCTTCCCCTCGGGCGGGGCTGTGTGTCCCTGGGCACCTCCCTGAGTCTCAGTTTCCTCTTCTGTAAGATAATGTCAGTTTCACAGGGTGGGGTGAGGATCTCATGAATTAATGTGTGGCTCGTATCTACCTGATGCTGATGCTGTAGGAGCTTGATAAACCAAGGTATTTTTAGGTGAAGGCTCATACTGACTCGCTGGCTGCCTCCCGAGCCCTCCTCTGGAAAGTCGTGGCTCTATCCTAAGATTCTTTTCAGCATTGCCACTCGGAGACAGGTGGACCACATTCTCTGTCCCCTGAGAATCAGGAACACCCTGAGGCCATGGATTGATCTTGTGTCTCCTCCAGTTTCCACAGCCAGCCCACGGCCCTGATTTGGGAGGGTCTGATGTGTGCAAATGACTCCTGCCTGAAGTCTCTTAATCAGGAAGGACCAGTGGATACCCCGAGAGAAGAGGGCCAGGGCATAGGGGCAGGGACGCTCTTGCATCCACACTGCTTACTCCCTGTCACCTTGGGGCATTGGGCACCCATGCCTCCATGGAAATGTTTCAGCACCAGTGACATGTCACTTGTCTAGAAGCAGCGTAGTCAGCAGCCTCCCCTACTGGGAATCTCACTGGGAATCAGGGGAGGCTCAAAGGCTCTTGGAGAACTCAAGGCAGGAGCCCTGGCACAGAAGTGAGGTCTGGGCCTGGCCCCGACTCAGCACTGCCACAGCCATTCTGTGCTGGGTGGCCTGGCTGCTGTGTCTACAGTGGCTGAGAAGCAAGAAACTGGTCTGGGGCCAGTCAGTGAAGGGCACCTCGGCACTCCCCTCTGAAGTCCCCCCAGGAAAACACCCAGTATTCCTGACCTTGAGTTACTGTGGGATGCAGTTAGCTGTTCTTAAGAAGGCAAGGAAGTGTGCACTCCATTAAAAAAATTAAATTAGGAGCAAAAACAAGAACAAAAAAAAGATAGGAAACGTAGTAGAGAGATCGCTCCCTGGCTCCATGGGAACCTGGGCTCTGCGCTTGGCAGACCGGCTCCTCCTGAGAGCCTGGCTCGGCTGTCCCCATGGATCATGTCGGGGGGAATTTGAGCTAATGTGTGCAAACAGGCAGCACTATTAGCAAATCCATTCATTAAGTGCTTGCCTTAAGTTCTATTGTGCAAGAGACTTGTTTATTAACTTAAGTCGGAACCTGTTACTAAGTCAAAGGCAGCATGGTGGCTCGAAAGGTGCCCAGCATCAGGGCCAGGCAGTCTTAGGTTCCAGTTCTGACTCTGTCTCTGACTCCTGTGTGACCCAAGGCAAGTCACTTTACCTCTCTGAGCCTCAGTTGCCCAGGGATAGGCAACCCCTAAGAGGACTCCCAGTGGTCCCTGCCTTCGGTATTGCCCTGCTTGTGGAATCCTCTCCCCTTGAGTATGGGCTGGATCAATGGACCCACTTTTAATGAAGAGAATGTGGCAGAAGTGACGCTAATGTCACTTGTGAGATTAGATTGCAAAACAACTGTGGTTTCCATCTTGGGTACCTTTTCTCGATTGCTTGTTTTTCACTGTGAGGAGGGACAGTTGCCATGTTACGAAAAGCCCACATGGAAAGGAACTGATGTCTCTGGTCAACCCCCATGAGGCCCTGAGACCTTCCAATTGCCACTCAAGTGAGCTTAGAAGCAGCTCCTCTCCGAGCTGAGCCTTGAGGTGAGTGACGCTCCGGCTGATGCCTAGATTGGAGCCTTGTGAGAGGTAGAGGTACCCAGCTAAGCCTCACCTGCATTCCCGACTGGTGGAAACTGGGAGGTAATAAATATTTGCTATTTTTAAGCTAAGTGATTTGTTACACAGCAATAGATAACCAAACACATCTGTAAAATGGGGATAGTAACTCCTTTCTCCCAGTGAGGCAGGGGCATTGAGATAAGGTAGGTGAAGTGTCTGCTCTTGGGGGGTGTGCAACTTGTGGTTATCCAGTAAAGGCAAAAAGATGCACACTCTACAACCCAGCAGCTCCCTGACGCATGAGCACAAGAAGGCAAGCAGAGGGACGCGCATGCGGGATTGTTACAGTGAAAAACTGGAAATGCTCTAAATGCCCGTCATGGGAAAAGGAATGGACAGAACGTGGTGCATTCACACAGTGAGATACTATGCGGCAATGAACACAGTGCGCCGGAGTTCCCCGCATCAGCAGGGGTGATTTCACAAACACAATGCGGAGGGAAAACAAACACGTGCACAAGGCATACCATTTACATCAACTTTACAAACAAGCCCCAAACCCTATCAACTGAAAATGGATACCTGCAAGTATAGGAAAAGTATCAAAACATGCAGGACAATGATCAACACCAATTCCAGGGGACTGTCACCTCTAGGGCGAGAGAAGGGGAGGTAGCAGAGTCAGGCCTATCCCGATCCCCGCACTTTGAACCCCACACCAAGAGCAGCACAGTGGTTTTAAGTGTGTTACCCATTCACTCAGCAACTCAATCCCCTGAGCAATGCTGTGGGCTCGCTTCTGTTATTACCCTTCTTACAGAGGGAGAAACTGAGGCACACAGAATCCACGAAGCTATTCCTGGGCTTTGCGGTCTAGTGGGAAGCCAGGGCCTGGTTCCTCACTCTGTCATGAACTTGGAGGAGTCCACATTATCTCCCTGGCTGGGGCTTGGGAGACACTCACCCCTTTCCCTTGATAGGTGTGGCCTGACAGACTGGCAATGTCTTGATGCATCAATCTGCAATATTTGCAGAGAACCTGTGAGCCAAGCCTGGTGCCAGCTGCATGGCAGGGGAGACTGAAAACAAGGAAGTGTGGACAAGAGAAGGTGTCAATAGGACAATTCAACCCAACATAATTCGGTATGGTTCGGTTTCACATGGGCTCGATTCACAGACAACGGTGAGGCTGAGGATATTGCTTGAGCACCTATGGCACGTGAGGCCACATACTAGGTGCTTATACAGACGATCTCATATAAGCCTCAATCACACCCTGTCAAGTAGGGACTGGTATCATTCTCACTGGGCAGTGAGGAAACAGGATCAACTTCCCCAGGTCACGCTGACCGTTGAGATTGTCAGGATGTGCCCTCCCTCCATTCTGACCTGTCCTCTGTTTGGTGTTGGGGACATAGATGGAGGAACCAGGCCTTGGTGTCCACTGAGGGATCTCAACCCAGATTAGGAGAGTCTGCAGGAGTCCGGAGGAGGTGGAGCAAATGGGATAGGCTTCCTGGAAGAGGAAGGTGAAGGCAAATGCTTCAGTGGGCTCACAGGTGGTGAGATGGGTGGAGGCATCCATCCATTCATTTCCTCATTCATTCATTCATTCATTCATTCACTCATTCATCAAATGCCAAACATTTGCCACAGTTTTCTCTGGGCTCCAAAGCCCATGGTGTGGCAGGCAAGAGTGTGTGGCCTCTAGGCAACCTGGTGTGGCCTAGGCTGGGGTAGGAGAAGACGGGGTGGGGCTGCATACACAGAGCAGGCAGGACAGACATCGCGGAGGAGGCAGTGGCTGAGCTGAAATCAAAGGGTGCGTCAGTGTCAGTCAGGCACACAGGAGGTGGAGGCTGGGGCTCCAGGCGGAACAACAGGTGCAAAGGCTGGGCCGTGGGGTACAGGGAGAGACAGTCAGCCCCAAAGAAGGCTCCTGCTGGCCAATGAGGTGCCAGCTCAGCCGAGAGGGGTTTGCAGGGCTGAGGCTGCCACCACCTCTTGCCCAGGTAGGGTGGCTGCCTGCCTTCTTCTCCAGCCGGTGGGTCCCCACGCCATCTCAGTCCTGTTGGGCAGGCTGGGGGCCCCTCTCCAGAGAGATTAAGAGCAGGGGAGTTCGAACCATAACGGTGCATGTAATTATGTGCAAAAATGGAGGAAGGGAGGGCTCCTTAATAATTGATGGTGGGAGAGAGTAAATATCGGCAGAGGCACCCGGCTGCATCGCCCCAGCCCGTCTGGCTGGGACCCAGGGCGGCCGCTTGGCCACTAATATGCCTATAAATTATTGAAGTTATAAAGAAGAAAGCAGGTGTCATGTCGCACCCACAAACAGCTTGTTAGCTAAGACTAACGGAGGGGCGGCCGGCCTCTTGGCACTGCATGGGCTCCCCCTACACCCTCCCTGATTACAGCAGGAGACAGATGAGGGGTGGGTGTGGTAGGAGGCTGAGAGCCTGGCTGGCCCCACACCCGTCTCCCACCATCTTGACCCACTGTGAAATCAGGTAATCCTGGGAGACAGAGGAGGCCCAGAGACACAGAGGCCAGAACGGAGCTGTGACTGTCCCAGCACTGTGGTGTCAGACAGCAGCTGGACAAACCTGTGACAGAGGATGTCAGAGGTCCTGCCCAGCCTGATAGGCTGAGGCCAGCTGGGATGCTGGGAAGAACAGACACTGGGGCCGGACACTCAGGGTGCACATGCCAGGGAAGCCACCTGCCTATCTCGGAGGATTGTGGGAAGGGTTCCGTTAAGAACAGACACTACACTTGATCTTAGTCAAAAGGCCGAGAAGCGATTGTGGGAAGGGCTGTAAGAGCATATGCGTATGACATGTCTTGCGCACAGTAGGCCCTCATGAATGGGGTGCTCTCCACCTCCCCCTTCCACCCCATCTCAGGAGCACCTAATTAGATCAGGCCTAATGAGGCTTCCCTCTACCTAGCTGCTTCCGCTCCATTAAGACCTGAGCCCAGGACAGCAGTGGGAGGGAGACAGCTGCGGAGGGCGCAGGTGTCCAGTGCCAGGGCTTGGTTCCTCCTAGCCTTCACCACGCACGGGGGACCCCCATCCCAAGTGAGTGGAGGAGGGAAACAGAGGTAGGGCTCTGGAGTCTGAGCTGCCAACAGAGAGAGGCCCAAGGTGTGGGGAGAGGGAGGAAAGAGGAAAGAACAGCTGAGAAGGTCGGCATTTTGGCTGCTCAGGGTGAAGAGTTTAGAAGCCCACTTTCCCTCAGGCTGGGGGTCTGCAGTCTGCCATGTTCCTTTCCAGGAGGTGGAGCCAGTCAGCCTCATTTGGGCACTTAGGTGCCCATGGAGTGCTCAGCTCTGCCAAGGGTCACATGAAGACAAGGAGGACAGTCTCCCTAGCCTGGCCCTAGGAAGCCCTTCATAGCCCCCATAACCTGCTTCATGCCACACGAGGCGCAAGGCTGGGACCGTCACGAGGGCCTGGGCAGCAGGCAGGCTCCTCTCCTGGTCCTGAAATCCCCCCGCGGGGCATGACTTCTGCAAGGGGTTTCCTTCTCCCAGAGGAAAGGAGGGAATCCCAAAAATTCTTATCAAATAAACTTTGAGCCTGTTCTCCCAGGGGTCCTCTCTGTGTGCCTTATCTCACATGTGCAGCCTTGGTCTATCCCACCGAGGCCTCTTTCGCAGATGCACAGAGAGGCACCTTAGCCGCCCGAGGCCGCGCAGCAAGTGAGCAAGGAAGTGGGTGGAGCCTGGGCCTGCTGCCTTTCCACACCGCTGGACTCAGCCCTGGGAGGAGGCGGAGACTCACACTCAGCGCACCCTCTGACAGCTGCTGTGGTGTGGTGGTGTGGTGTTCCCAGGAGCTCTCCTCCTGCCCAAGAACTCCCCGCGCCCTGGACACCTGCCTGTCTGTCACCTGCTTATCAGGGTAGGGGCAGCTGGGGTGGCCTGGTCAGAAAGGGGATGGAGATGTCTTTCAGGCCCCCTGGATGGTTCTGGGAGCAGGATGGCTGTGTGGGCTCAACGAGGCAGGAGAGCGCAGGAGAGCAGGGCTGTCTGTGAGGTCAGGGGAGACCTGGGGTCCTGGAGCAGGACTGGGGGCAGAGGCAAACCTCAGGGTAGGGAGGTCCGCAGTAGGAAGGGCCCTCTCTCCTCCCGGTTTAGGTCAGACCTTGACAAGGGCTGCTGGTACACCAGCAATGGTCTGGTTACACGCAGGGCAGAGAGGGGTGTCGCGGTTGGATGGAGGGAGGGAAGGCCGGGAGCCTCAGGCTTGCGGAACTTCCACAGGGGCCCTTCTGGCTCCAGGGCCTGCCGCCCCTTCCCTGCCATTCTTAGGCATGCCATCCCTTTGGTTACAGGCAAAGTGTCTGACAAAGTCCCTCATCACGTGCGGGAGTGACCACGTGAAGGCGGTCACCCCAGCACCATGATTCAGCGCTTACCCCGTAGAGATCGGCAGCCACAGCCCTGGCACAGGGGTAGCAAGCCCCAGGGAAACTTCTTTCCCAAGAGTCTGATGCTGTCTCCAGGGGGACGCTTTTCATCTGCTCCTCATCCCGCTCCAGCATGGGATGGGGCAGGGGGTGATGGCAGTAAACAGGAAAATGGGAGTGCAATGGCTCAAGAACCTCCTGGAATGTGGGCTCTGGGCAGAGCACTCGGCAAGTCCCTCCCCTCTCCGCCCTCATTCCTGAATGTGGCACCTGCCCCACAGAGTGGTGAGGACGCTCCGGGAGAAGCCATCAGAGCCGCGGGGCAGGGCCTGGCACTCACGAGCCCTCCAGGGGACAGCCCTTGTGACCGTGAGTCTAGCTGGGGCAGCCGTGACTGCTTTGCGAGTGTAGCTATTTTGGGGGAGTTTAGGAGGTATACGTAGCTGTGTTGTGTTGTAGATCTGTGTGGCATGTGTCATGTTAAACGTGTGTGGTGTCTCTGTTGTGTGTGTCAGGGTAGGTGTCTCAAGCAGGACGTTTCTGCAGCTCCTTCATCAGTCCACAGGCAAAACACCCGGGCCCCCATTCAGGGTTTCCCAGCTGTGCGGGAGAAGCCGCAGCTGTGCCTGGGCTGCACCCTCTCTCTAGCCTTTCTCTGCCCAGGCTGTCCTGGAAGCACAACTCCTTCAACATGGCTGCCCTGAGCCTGCAGGGGAGGTGGCTGAGGAGGAGTACCCTGGTTTCAGGCAACACCAGATAGGCTGAAGCATCTACTTGCTGCTTCTGAGCCCACCACCTGCCTGCAGTATTTCCGTCACCTGGGAAATACGGATGGCACTGGTGGAGGCGCTAGCAACACCAGGAGAGCAAGAGAGAGCCCAGGACATGGACCCAGGGTACGACAGGAAATGGGCCCCAGGGCAGGGCTGAGCCGGGGCCGGCCTCTCACTGGCCACTTCAGAAGCTGAGGGACACAGCGCTGGCTGGCTCCCTCAATCCCTCCAGCAAATGCAGAGGCGGCATCCCATTTCACAGATGAGAAAACTGGGGCTAAGAGAGGTGAGGTAAGTTGCGCTAATGGACCCAGGACCAGCAGGCAGGCTTAGCCCTGGTGGAGAGTGGTTTGGGGTTGGATGGAGGCCCCTGGGTGGGCTCTCCTCCATGGAATAAACGATGTGGCTCAGGCCGGCAGCCCTAGGTGGAGAGATCTAGAAGGCCCCAGATGATGGGAGGGCTCCCCATACTCTCGAATCCAAACATGGGCATTTACACTCAGACACAGAGTGTTCACACCACCTGCTGGGGCGTGAAAACCAGCCATAAATACCTGCACGGTGGCGGTGGCTCATCGGGAGCGGGGAGAGAGGCCTGGAGCACTCAGGAAGTTCCCGGTGACTCACGGGCTGTGGACCCCTCTCCACACTTCCAGACACCCCTCCTCCCAAACATACACACTCGGAACGGGCGGTGCAGGGAGCAGTGCTCATGCCCCCACACCAGGGGCTGAGAGCATCGTGAGGAAGGAGCCCTGGCCAACTAGCTTGCAGGGACCCCACACATCACAGCCCAAGACACTGGGGCAGGAGCCCCAGGGCACACAGTGGGGCGGGTGGGATAGGGTGGAGGCACGGCCCTGAGGCCCACACCTTAGCACTGCCTCTCTTCCAGCAGACCAGTGCCCGGCTCTCTTTCTACGCTTAAAATTGGCAGCAGAATTCTCACATTTACTTAACGTGCCGAAGGTAGGGGGGAGGGTGGGCGTGCATGCCTCATGGCTAAAGATAAATGCTAGCTAATGCCTCAAGTGTGGAAAGCATCGTGAACAAATTTGGGGCTACTGTGTTCATCCTTCCATCCCTAGGCCAGTGGGTCTCTGACCGGTGGACGCAGGGCTGCTGCGTCCGTGGGCCTCGGTTTCATACCTGCCTGCACTCTGCATCCTGCACACGTCTTCCCGGTCCCCCCAGAGGGCTGGCTCCAGACCCGCTCTAGAAGGGCTGGCGGCCTTTCCCAAAGCCAGTGGTGTGCACTGGGAACTGAAGTGTAAACAGGAGCAAAGCTCAAGGCCTTGCTGGTAATTCTCCCTTTGTGGTGGACATTAGCCAGCCTCACTCGGGCACGAAGGGACAGCCCAGGGCTCTAAGATCCCAAGCACCCCTTAGACACCTCCATTGCCTGGGGGCCCAGGTGGCCTCAGTGCGGCTGGCAGCCAGGGCGAGTTCTGTGAAGCAGGTGCATGAGCAGGCCTCGGTTTCTCCATCTGCAAAGCAGGGATGGTCTCTGCCTCATTTAGGGGCTGGGGAGCGGGCCAGATAAGGGGTGGCTGAAGGGGCTTCCTTCGGCACGAGCCGAGTGGCGTATGGTGGAGCAGACACCCAGCTGCCAAGGGGCACATACAGCCACACCCCTGCCCCACCTTCTGGGCCCAGTAAAGCCGTAAAATAGTCAGGAAAGGCACTGATGGTCCCCACCTGTGTCTAGCTGCACGTCAAGGAAATGTGCCTGGTCCAGGCACGTGACCTGTAAGGGACTCCACCCCACCCTGCCACACAGCAGCGGTGGGGGGAACCTGGGCCTACATGGAGGTGCCTGCTCAGCCTGGATATGGCACCCACACTGTACCCTCTGGCTTCATCCCCACAGGAGTCCTGCCTCCCAGCGCCCCTCTGTCATGGTGACCAAGAGGGCTAGGGGGCAGGGAAGGCGAGAAGAGGGAGGAGACTGCTACGACTCGTAGCTTCTTCCCTCCCCTCTGCAACCCAAATACAGGTCACAAGTCTGTAAGCAAGTGGGGCACACACAGGCAGGAACCTGGGGTTCCCCTACTTCCGGGAGGGACAGACCAGGGGCCAGCCAGCCTCTTTTCTGGGGGCAGATGTGGCAGAGCACAAACTCACCTTGTCCCCTGCCAGGGTCCGCCCCGATGATTCTCCATCTCCATCCCCACAACCTGGGGCTTCTCTGTCCCCAGGAGCACCCCAGGAATGGATGGGAGCTTTGATATTCAGAAGTGACTGGGCAGGATTAGCTGACATCCAAGGAGGGGGGGTTCTTCTAAACTGGGCCCAGAAAGGAGGCAGACCCTCGCCACAGAGCCTGGGAAATGGTCATCATGTCTGATATCTACGCCTTTCCTCTGGGTCGGCAGACACCAGGGCCCCCCTAGAAACTAGGCATTTACTCCTGTCATTCTCTCAGCGGCCCTATGAGGAAGGTTCTGTGAGTAACCCCACTCTACAGGGGAGGACATAGGGGCATGGGGAGGCTAAGGAGCTCACCCAAGGTCACAGTGAAGTGAGTGGCAGAAGAGTATGGAGGTGCAGGAGGGCATGGGGCTGGGCGGGTGAGGGGTGGGGGACTTGGAGCTCTTTGGTCCACTTGCATAGTTTACAGGCACTCCCACTGAGGCTGCAAGGGCAGTGTCGGGGCTTCACCGGTGGGAGTTTAGGGACGGGCAGGGTGGCTCTTGGATCAGATCCTGGTTATGCCCCCTGGGCTGTCCAGCCCATGACAGGAGACATGAGGAAGCCAGGGATGAAAGTGCCAGTCTGCCAGAGCACAGTCCTGGGGAGAGGCAGACCCAGCTCACATGAAGATCTGGCCCGAGGTGGGTGGTGATCAGAGCTGGAAGACAAGGGAAAGGCAGCTGGGGGGCGGTGGGGGGATGGAATCCCAGGGCACTCCCTGGAGGAGACAGCCTTGGAGGAGTGGTAGGATGCTGATGGGCAGAGAGGGGCTCACACATTCCAGGAGGAGGGAATGGCAGGTGTAGAGTGTGGAGGCTGGACAAAGTGGGGTCTGCAGTTACAGTGCTGAGGATCACAGCTGCCTTCCTTCACTTTCACCCCAGGTTCCTGCAGGGTGAGCATGCTGGCAGCTGGAAGGTCAGAGCAGGGGCTGGGTCAATGGCAGCCTTGCTGAGTGCTGTTCCAGGCAGCCTGGGAAAGGCCCTGGCAACACCTTGCACCCCTCTGTGCTCCCCACCCCATGCCCTTGTCTCCCACCCCTCCCTGTCTTCTTTCCTTGTCTCTCTCTCATTGTCCCCTTTATTTTCTTTTCAGCCCTCAGCGCTTTTCCTGGAAGGCAACAGCTGGGCTGCTGGAGTCACTGAGGAAATATTTTTTTGGTCACATTGCACATTCCCCTTCTCTATGAAAATTGGTGCCACCATTGCTAACTGACGGACGGATGGTGAGATATCTGTCTCCTTGACTCCTTCTTTCCTCCCTCTCTCTGTGCTCTGCCCTGAGGCATTTGGGAAAGACAGGGCAGTCAGACAGCAGCCATGGAGAGAGGGTGGTACGTGGGGAGGACTTTGGTATCAGGTGTGGGCAGCTGGGGCCCTCAGTATCATCATTAACCCCATTTTACAGATGAGGAGACTGAGTCCCATGATCACCCAGATACAATAATAATGACAATGTTAACATTAACCATAAGAGTTAGCATTGAAGGCGCGCTGGCTGCGTTCCAGGCACTGTGCCAGACACTTCACATGCAATGAACCTGGGAGGCAGATCCCTTCCTTGGCAACATTGCACAGAGCGGAAAACTGAGGCTCAGAGACGGGAAGTCACTAGCCCAGCTACTGTCACACAGCCAGGCCAGTGGAGTGGCAACGTCCACTCACGGAGCCGTGCACGTGGCCACTGTGTCGGCTGTGCACCTTCCCCCCTCCCCAGCCGGCTGGAAAGTGGCGGGGCTGAGATCTGAACCCACTTCCATCCACGTTCCTGCTCCAAGGCTGGGCTCTACTCCCATGTTGACAGCTGCCAAAGGAACCTTCAACAGTGGTTCTAGCCACAGCAAGACCCAGCCTGATCTTGGCCCCAGAGTCTGGCCGAGGGGGACGGAGAGCCAGGCCCAGATTGTCTCAGCCTCTGGCCTGACCTCTTTGGGCCTGAGATCCTGCTATGAAAGGGGAGCCCTAGGTAGGATAAATGGGGCCCCCAGGAGCATACTGACTCACCCATGATGGCCCAGGGCACACTCATTTCCCAAAAGTCACCCCTTGTTCACCCTGTTCTCCAGGGCTGGAGACTTCAGGCAGGCCCCTGATCTTCTGGGACCCCAGTCTCCTCCCTGCTGCCCTGCTAAACAGAGTTCCCAAGGAGAGAGACAAAAGGAACCCAGGCCTTGGTCTCAAACCTGCAGCCACACACTGCAGTGGCCTCCAGGAATCCTGTGCACACATCCCAGAACCCCTCAGCTCTGCACATGCCACTGTGGGTCCTGGTCTGCGGAACCCCAAGTCCAAACATAGGGAAGTGCCTTTCAGACATATCCAAAAAATGACCCTTAATCCTCCAAGCTAAGAGAGACCATTCGGACTGGACACAGAGGTGACAAGTGAGCAGTCTGTATCACCTGCAAACCCACAGCTGTCCTTGGCTGGGCAATGTAAATGTGTTTTAATGGCAACACACATGGTCATATAAATGTGAATGTTCTAGGCAAACGTGTGGCCTATGTACACATTCATAAATTCAACTGTTGGGTGTTGACGCCTGTGTACAATGTAAATGCCCATTCTTTGGTAAGACAGAGGACTTTATGAAAGATACATGTGGCTGACGGAAATACACACATGTGCAGTCAGTGGAAATGCCTGTGTGTAGTAAAAATGTAAGGCTGAGACAGATACCCACGTGAGTCTGTAATATGGGACCAACCATCAGAGATGGAAGCAAGGTCATTTCCACCCAGGGACTAGGAGAGCAAAGATTCAGGGGTACCATGTGGAAACAAGAGAGCGATTTGGAGGAGGAAAGGGGCGCAGGAAGGAGCTGAGGGGTATAGCACTCTGGCTTCCGGGTCAGGATAGAAAGCTGGGTCAGTTGGAGCTGGGGGTACTGGGGACGGTCTCTAGCTGGAGGGCAGAAACCAAGGGAACCCAGAGGGCAGTTAGGGGCTCTGGAATCCAGTGTGGCAGGCAGGACTCTTGCTGAGGCTGCACTCCCACAGGCTGCCCCCTGAGTGCGGTGCCCCCAGTGCTGCTCATGGCTGGGCAGGTGATGGCCACCAAGGGGAGGGTGGAGATGATGAAAGGGTGGAGACCCTCCCACCCCACTCCCACCACCAATCCCAGGGGGTTGGCTATGGCAAAACAGAACTAGAGTGCCAGCAAGACAGGTCCAGGTCCACCCAGCCTCTGGGTAACTCTGGCCACTGGCCCCCAAATCTTCAGCCTCAGCCTTCTCATGTGGAAAAGCAGAGAGGAGATAAATACCACCCACACGTTCTCACATGAGCTCAGAGGTAAAAGGGCTTTGCAAACTGTAAAGCGGTGAACAATATGAGGTGAAGGTGCTTGGCTGGCTGTGGGGCTTTGTTGCCAATTAACAGGCACCGGGGCAGCCGATTTGATGTCTACGGCGTGGTGTGTGAGCATGTATGTGCACAGCATGTGTGTGTGTGTGTGTGTGTGTGCGTGTGCATGTGTGTATGTGTTTAAGACTTGAGGCTCTCAGAGACTACGCCACGGAGGTTTGGAGTGAGGGGGAAGAGAAGAAATAATCTTAAAAGCAAAAAAAAAAAAGTATTATGTGTCAAAAGGAGTGAGGAGGCTTAAATGGCTCCCAGGTGGGACACAGAATAAAATAGTCGTTGCTATTATTTTTTGATTGTCTCCATGCAGGGAAGACTGGCAGAGGGTCGCCATAGCAACCCTGGGCATCCGGCAGCGGGCAGCCTGGACCCCACAGGTTTGTCTGGGCTGAGCGGTGTGAGTCAGCCCATCAGAACCCAGAAGCCAGGGCTGGGTTCCATCTAGGCAGGACCCTTGTGGTGAACTCCCGATCCCTCCTGATCTGTAAGCCACACCTGCAATGGGGATGAGGACAGACTGGCGTTGCCCAGTAGAGGGGCTAGGCCAGGCTGGGACTGGAGGCTGCATCCAAAAATAGAGACTCTCAAGATGGCAATGGGGTGAAGGTGGGGGCTGAAGGTATGCTGGAGGCCATGAGGAAGTCCTGCAGGGTGGCCACAGAGGGCAGAGGCTGTATATGGCTAACACAGATGATGGGCTAAGGACTGGGAGGTGGGGTATGGGAAAGAGAGGGTGGGAGAGTCTGGGCTTCAGCATGGACAGGGCACTGTGTGGAGGCTTGGGTGCGGTGGCTCTCCCAAGCCCATCCCTCAGCCTCTGCTACTGCAGGGCAAGTAGACGTTTCAGAGGCTTGGCCCAGGTGGATCTGGCCTCCCTGGCGGGCTTCAAAGCCAGACGTCAGGCAGAAAAGGAGTGTAGAGAAGGAAAATCCTGGTTGGAAAAAAGTAGCAATGGCAGAGCCACGCATTTGGGTGCACAGGCAGAGGCCACTTTCGGTGGAAACGGCACTGCAGGGAGGAGAGAGTTCTCCACTTGTGGAAAGGTAGTCGTGAGCTTGCTGTCTGTTTCACTGCTATATCCCAGAGCCTGCCATTCAAGAAATATTTTTTGAATAAATGAATGAATGACAGAAGACTGAATGAACGTGCTCAGAAAGCTACATGGAAGCTCTAAGGAGGCGTTCACATCCTCTTTCTGGTAAGTTGCAGGCTGCATTAGAAATAAGCACGTGATTGATACCAAACTGACCTAAAAATAGCAAATGGCAAAGTCACTGGCCTAGGAGGCCGGAGAAGCTTAACACCAGGTGGCCCAGGGCATACCCAGAGCTTCTGGCAATGCACATCTGGAAAAAGTGGTAACAGTTCCTTCTGGTCAAATGACAAAAGCCTAAATTTGTATCAAGCAGTGGCTGATCACAGTCAATTTCTACCTAGAGGGCGCTACATTGGACCTAGGTGTTCAGAGTTCCTTAAGTCATGCTCTGAATGAATAAGCAATGATTCCCAAGTATGTGAAGCCAGCCTCACAGTTTGAAGTCCTTGAAATCACACTTTCCAAACAGCTTCAAACGAAGAACAAGCTCATACAAACTCAAGGGTGCTTGATCGATGAGCAGCTCCAGCAAGCGAAGACATCATAGTCTGGGGCAGTGCGTGGCTGACCCTTTTACCTGTTGAACTAGCTGCTTTTGCCCTTGTTTCAAGGGAAAGGGACTCGAGGAATTGAGGATTTAGTGCTCTTAAGGTTTGGGGTTTTGGGTCTCTGGGTTTGGCCAGGCCCTTAGTGACTGTGGGCTGAGGGTGAGCCATGTCTCAAACTCTGGAGAAGTCAAGAAAGGCCACAGAGTGGAACATCCAGAATCTACATCCCGTTCATGCCAGAGCCCTGTTAACCATCCGAGCAGATGCCACCCTATGAAGGTCCAAGGGACTCCTGAAAAGCAGGCAGGAATAGAACACAGAGTGAAACAGTGCAAGGGCACGCTGTGGAGCCACCATCTTTGGCAAGATCTTTTGGTTTCTCTGTGAATCAGAGAATCAATAGGATAGAGCATGCCTCACAGGGCCACTATAGGGATCGAATAAGATGATGGATACTGAAGTACCTCATTAACAATAAAGTGACAAAAAGAATTACTACTATTCTTGCTGCTATTATTGATTCAATGGGTAGAAGGGGGGGTCCTTTCCAGGAGTCCTCGGGAACTTGGAAGCGTTTCTGGGGCTTCCAGGGGGATCCCTTCTCTGCACTATGAAATTTTGACTGACAGCTCTTCTGTCTTCCCGAGCAACGCCAACATCTCTTACCTACAGCTGCAGCTGGGGAAGGAGTGAGTGTGTGTGTCTGTGTGTGTGTGTGTGTGTGTGTGTGCTGCTAGAACACGGAGATCACATTTCCCTGTGTCAATATATCCTCCAGATGACGTCTGTCACTCACATCCACTCCAGACGTACCCTACCTCTAAGCTGTTGCTCCTGCTGTTCTCTACCTGGAACCTGCTCCCATCTCTGCCCAGCTAAGTGATTCAGGATCCAGCTTCCATTCCTCCTTCACCAGGGAGTCCTCCTGGATTTTTCCAGCCCAGTGGTGGACAACAGCTGGCGCAGTGGGGGAGGAGGGAAGGAAACTGGGCTTAACCTACAGCCTGTCTGGGCTGTGCTATGGCTGGTGACCAGTGAGCCTTCCTGGAGGGTGTGTGCCTCTGTTGCCCCACCTGGCTTTTGTCTGTCTCCTTCCCCAACTGTGAACTATTGCCGGGGAGTGCATGGTTTGACCTCAGGGCCCAGCCCAGTGGGTGTGGGGCAACGCATGGTGGATGGATCATGTCTCTCTCCTATTTGAGCCACCTCATATTGGGGAGGGAGAAATCCCAGTTGGCAAAGAAGCTTTCAGAACCCCAATGTCAAAGGTGGGGACAGGGACCTAGGCCAACCTTTTAATTTGGGGATATTGAGGCCCAAAGAGGAAAAGTGACTTGCCCAAGGTCACACAGCCTTGTGGTTTTGGACTCAAGGTTGATAGTCAAGGTGGCTCTGGACTCCAGGGGTCTTGAGGCCCCATCTGCTGCTCCACGTTCATGTGGGCTCAAGTGACCCCAAAGTCCTTAGTCACTGTTCCTGCCCGCTGTCCTCACCCCACCAGGCCTTGGCTACTCATCTTGAACTGACCTGAGACTCTAGGGCAGACCTGTGGCCTCCAGCCAGGGAGGATGGTGGCTTCCTGAGGAACGAGGGAAGTTGCTGAGTGACAGGGGCGTCCCCAGCCTGGTGGGCCATCCAGACCACCCCAGGCCCTCTTGGTATTGAATGGAACATTTGTTGAGTGGAATTGAATTAACTGTTCGATTGCAGGAGATGTAATTTGATCTGGGTCTTATGAAGCCCTTAATAAAGTCAAGGGATTACTGGTATCTGCTGCTTTTTCATCTGTTAAACCAGGCTCTGGGCCGGGGGCAGGTTACTCAGCTGGGAGTGAGGGTGTCCGTCCATGCTTCCTGCCTTAGCCGCCACCATGCCATGTGCCCCTGGGGAAGCTGCTACTTGTCTCTACCCCAGAAGCAAAAGTCTTCCTGCTCAAGGTAGGGAGTGCCCATCAACCCTAACAGTCCATCCGAAAGAGATGGCTAGGAAAGGAAGTGGGGGGGTGGATCTCCTTGGATCTGGGGGTGGAGGGGAAAAGAGTAACATTTATTAGGCACCTTCTGTGTGCCCAGGTCCCATTCCCTTTAGTTCACTGAATGTTTGCAGTGTCCTTGCATGCTGGCAGCCTATGGTGATCATGAAGGAATGTGAACTAATATACCGATTTTCTTTCTCTTAGGCACTCCATACGGAACTGCCGTTCTCTGTCCCCTTCAATGTTAGGTATGGCCATGTGACTTGCTTTGGCCAATGACATGTTAGTGGAAGTTACAAGTGTCACTTACAAGAGAAGGCTTTAAGACCCAGGGTGGCCTTGGCCATGTCTCTTCCTGCTACCCTGGTAACTGGATGCACAGGTCGAGATGGTAGGCACTTCCTCAGCCTGGGGTCCTCAGTGACAATGAGGAGCGGATATCCCATGCTTGGAATGGGGGTGAGAAATGACTGTGAGTTGTTTGAAATCTCTGAGATTTTGAGGTTGTTTGTTACTGCAGCAAAACCTAGCTTTGCCTAACTGCTCCAGTGCCACTATTTTCTGGATAATGAAAGCGAGGCTCAGAAAGGTCCAGCAACTTGCTGGGGGAACCAGGGTGAGTGGGTGGCAAAGTTGTGTCAGTTTTAATCCATCAGATGCTAGGACCATGCTCTTCCCTAAGCAGAGGGGTCCTGGGGCTGCCTCAGGCTGGCTAGGTATGGTGAGAGCCCAGCCGGTGGGGATTGAGGCTGGGGTCTCAACATCTATTCCTCCCAATTTTCAACCCCTCACTGAGCACAGCGCCCCTGGAATCCTCACTGTGGCCCACTGGAGATGCTGGACAGGGGCCTTCAGTGTGTGAGAGGTGGAGGGAGGCAGGGGAAAAGACCTGGAGAGGTCATGGAAAGGGCTCTGGAGCTGGACCGTGCTGGGTTCTAACCCTGGCCCTGCGGCCGCTAGCCGAGTGATCTTGGGTGAGTTCCTGTCCTTTTCTGAGCCTCGGTCTTCTCATCCGCTGTCAAATGGAAATAATGCTACTCCCTGGTTATTGTAAAAATGAAATGAGATGTGAAGATCTTGGCCCAGAGTAGGACTCGATACTTGAGCTCTGTTGCTATTGGAGGCACCAGCCAGAGCTGAGGTGGCCCCGATGCTCTACCCTCCCCTTTCCTCTCTGCTCAAGGGAGCAAAGCCAGACTTCACTCCTGCTTTCCCTAGATGCACCCTAAGGGAGGCTTGCCTGCTCATCTCATAGGTGTGGACTCAGCCCCCAGGAGAGGGAAGAACAGCCATCTGTAACCCCATTTATTACTGGGAAATGGCAGTCCTGAGGGTCACACACCGAGGAAGCTCTGAGGGCAATGTCACAGTGCTGGCCCCTCTTCACGGCAGCTGCATTTTGCAGTTCTGGAGGGGACTTCCTGGAAGGAGGGCTGGTTGTGCCAGACGAAGCAGGTGAGGTTCCAAGAAGAGGAGCTGGAGAAGAGCTAGAGATTCCATGGGGCCAGTTTAGCTGCCCATGTGGCCTGGGTGGGGCTCAGGCTAGTTGGGCCCCAGCCCCCAACTCCCTACTGTCATTCATAGCCTTCTCCCTCCCATCCCACCCTCTCCTCTGCCAGGATAGCCCCTCTCTACAATGCCACTTCCCCGAACACGGCCACGCTGGGTCCCACCGCCACACCTCTGCTCAGGGTGGGCACTTCTCTAGGATCTGGAACCTGTCTATTCGCTCCTTCCTATGTCCCCAGCAGATGCCGGCGACCATGGCCTGAGTGACCACACCCACAGCAGTGGCCACTCAAAGACAGCCCCTCTGGCCTCCCCACCGGCTGCACACCACAGGAAACCTTCAAGGTAGGTGCCACCATCCCCATCTTACAGACTGGAGAAACTGAGGCCTAAGGAGGTTCATTTGCCAGGGGTATGAAGAGACGGAACCAGAGTCACACCCAGGTCTGTCTGCCCTGGAGCCTGTGTTCTCAAACACCCAGCCCCAGCCCCTGGCGAGACAGGTGGGACTGATGGATGGATGCCACCCTCTCCTGCCAGCTCCTCATATCCTCCCAGCCTTCTCTTCTCCATTGCTCACCTGTGTAGTTTCATGTTCTCCAAGCAGCCTTCCACGTCTGCCCCGGCCACGTGGAGTTCCGCTGCCGAGCTACTAAAGCCCAGTGGACTCGGGTTAGGGTGGACTCCTGCCCCTGCTGGGGCCCTGGGAGCAGGGCCTGCGTCCTCTGCCCTCTGCTGCTTCCAGTGTGGCTACCCTCTCTGCTGGGCACTCAGGGGACGGGGTGACTGTAAGGAACCCAGAAAGGGTCCAAAGAGTTGACTTGAATCTCAGGCAGGGTGCAGGGCTGTGTGTTTAAGGAATAGGTTTACTCAAGGCCTGGACACTGAATCAGAGGGAACTCCAGACCCCACTTCAGCCCTGGACTGAGCTCTGGAGAGCAAGGGTCCCTGATCACCCCTCGCAGCCCCAGACAGCTCTGCGCCTCCCTCCTGCTCCCTCTGTCTGACTCTCTCTCTCCCTCCTTGCCTTTTTCCACCCCCTTCCCCTGCCCTTTTTCCCTTCCTAAAAAACACAGAGAAATGGGATTCTGAAGCCTACACCGCCTGCGAAGTGCGGTTCAGCCTCCCCAAAAGAGGAAATGCCAGTGCGCGGGTTCTCATGGCAACTCCAGCTCCTCCCCCCGCAGCCGCCCTGTGCCCATATGGTGAGGCGCGTGGCACCAGCTCAGCGGGGCCCTGGGTCTGGGGCTTGGCTGCAATGGGGGCCGTGTGGGTTTCCTCGGCTGCCCTGTCCAGAGCTCACCCTCCTGGGCACACGAGACCATCTCCTGCAGGGACTCCCAGGCCTGTTCTCAGCCCTCCCAGGATGCAGAGATGTTGGGTGACATTCAGGAGCTGCCCCAGCCTCAGTGGGGGGCTTTCTGTGCTCAGCAGCACTCTGGGGCAGCCTTTGAACTCTGCTCCCACCGGTAGAGAAAAGTGGGTTAGCCACCCTCTGCCGTTGTCCTTGACACATGCCCTGGACTTTGGGACTTCCGTGTGAGGTGTGGAGGGATGGGGGAAACAGGAGTGCAGCCAGGAGCTGGTGTCTTTGTCCCTGGCAGTGACACCCTGGCTGCCAGCCCCACCCCATCCCAAGCTACTGCACAGGTGCCCAGCAGTCCTGGTCACTGAGCTGTGGAGTAAGGGAGCAGGGCTTCAGCCCTGGCCTTGGCTGAGCTGCCCCAGGACACTGGCCCTCATGCCCCTAAACTCTCCCCATGCCCACCCAGGGCAGCTCCTACCAGCTTTGTGGGCTCCTAGTGCTCGAGGACATATGAAATGGAAGCTGGGGCCAGGCAGGCTTGGGGGCTGCAGGGATGGCAGCTGAGGAGCACATCTTCCAAGGCTTGATATTCATCCCGCCTCTTTTCCTAGGGCTCAGACAGACAGACACGGATGCCCAGGCCCCTGGTACTGCCCGGCTCCTCCTCCCTTCCCTGACCTCAGAGTAGCTGCCTAGACCTCAGTCAGCCATGGCGCATCTTCAAAGAACCACCCTGGGTAAGCCAGGTGGAGCCGGGACCGGAGGTGGGGAATGCAAGCCCCACACCCGAGGGCAGTGACGGCTGGGGCCTACTCAGCGTTCACGAATGTGGCTCCTCCAGCACGTGGGGCCATTCTCTCTGGGTGCGCTGAATCCCCAAACTCCCCATCCTGATCCCTCCTGCACATTCTCCATTTCGAACCCTTCTCCCCAGACATTCCCATGACTATCAGAATCAGGGAACCCCACAGGGGACAGGCTTCACCCCTAGGAGCACACAGATGGGGCCAGAAGGTGAACGCTCTACACGGTCACATGGCGAGCCTGGGGTAAATCGGGGCCCAGAGCAGGTCCCCCACCTCCCTGCCCAGGGTCCTCTCTGGGCCGAGCCACTTCCTCGGAAGATCTCTCCCCCTCAACTGAAGGAAGGAGGGATGGATGTAGGGGGGCAGGGAGTAGAGATTCGGGAACAGATGGTCTTGGAGGCTCCGCCGCGGGGGCTTGAGGGAGGGGGAGGAGGCCCGGAGAAACTGGAACTGTTACAAAGTTGCGAGTTAAAACATTCTTCACACTCCCGCCTCCTTTACTGTTCTGATGCACCAAGACGTGACAAAAATGTGTCAGATTTTTAAAAAACCACACACACACACACAAATGCCAGTCCCCGTCTCTGCCGCCCGCCCAAGCTTGGGCCATCTGTTTCCCGCGGGTGGGAGGGGAGTGAGGCTTGGCAGTCGGTGCCATCACTCTGGATGCCCCCAACCCGGGGTCCGGACCAACGGCCTGGCCCAGAGACGGCCCCCAGGTGACGGTGGGACATCTAGGAAGGTGAAGGCTGGGACACTGCTCCCTCAGCAGCACTGCCCTGCCCTGCCCTGCCCAACCTGGAGTCCAGAGCATGCCTGGCCCTTCACACCGAGCTGGGCACTGGCCCTTCTCCCCACTTGCTGCATCTGGGACTCTGTGTCTGGGAGAGCCCTCTCTGGGACTCCCAAAGCCCACCCTTGTAGTACAGATGGGAAACTGAGGCCCAGAGAGGAGAGGAGAGGCCAGGTCCACAGGGAAACAGTCTGTGTATGTGCTTCACACATTCGCTCAACAAACGGAGCAGGCAGGCTCTGGTGCTGGTGCCGGGCACCCTTCTCACCACACGTGGCTCTGGGAAAGGGGGACTCAGTGCAGAAGCGGCAGATGCAGGCCTGCTCTCCAGCAGCTCAAGGCCAGGGGGAGGCAGACGACCTGCGAGTAATAACAGGCTGACAAACTGGGACTTCTAACAAAATAATGGGGAAGAAGAGAAAGCTGGCGGGCCTAGTGGTGGGGGCTGGAAGGAAATGAGGGTGACCAGTCATCCCAGTGTGTCTGGATTGCCTGCTTTCAGCACTAAGAGTTTTGCATCGTAGGGGACACCTCGGTCCTGGCCAAGCCAGGCTGACTCTCACCTGAAGGCTACTTTACGTTGCGGACACTTGAGCTGAGTCCTGAACATGATGAAACCAGAAATATGAAGATCTGGCGGAGGCGGGGCGACAGAGGAGCTGGAAGACTGAGCGAGGACATATCGGGAGAAGAGAGGGGGAACGGGTGGGGGGGATAGGCAGATCACATAGGGCCCATGGGCCCTGCAAGGGAGTGGGGATTTTATCTGGTCACAGGATTCCATTTTACTGTGGTCACTGAGTCAAATTAGAGAGCAGCTTGGTACATAGGTCACAGATTGTAGAGAATTTAAAAAATTCGTTAAGGCTAGAGGCCTGGGGGCAAGGGCAGTAGCTTAGGTACCAGGAGAAGCTGGCGGGGACTAGATCTGGCCAGGCCTCTGAAGCTTTCTCAGGGAGCTGGGACTTCGGCCGTAGGGCCATGGGAGCTGCGGAAGGGTGTAAGCAGGGCTTGATGGGGTTAGAATCGTAAGGAAAAACCTTAAAGCTCCGGGCTGGTCATGGCTCTGTACAGGACCTTTTCCTGCTGCCGCCAGAGTATCGTCCACCACCATCCATCACCGTCCCCACCCCCAAACCTTAGGGAGTCCTGTCATCTTCCAAGACCCAGCCTGAATGCCACCTCTTCTAAGAAGTCTTCCCCGACTTGCTGAGAGAGACAGGTGCAATCATGCCCTACATAGTACTCCCCCATCCAAGGACCCTCAAGCAGGGGTCTCAAGGGAGCCCTCATCACGATGGCCACCCTTTCAGTTCCCATCTTGTTACAGTGGATCCTCAAGGCCATCTGACCAGAACCATGTTCCAGGTGTGGACGTGGAGGCTCAGAGACGGGGTGTAGTTTGCTTGAGACCACACAGCAGTTGAGGTGTGAGGTCAGTTCAGAACTATGTCGCCTCTGAGTTCAGAGTCCCTGGGCTCCTGCCTACAGGAGTAGCAGGTGGGGTGAAACAAAGAGTGGGCAGCCACGTTCCCACAGAGGGACAGAGGAGTGGTCATTACCATGGTGGGCTGGATGGGATAGGCGGTGGGGCGTGGCACCTGGCCGGCTGGGAGATTTATAATGGAAGTCTCCCAGATCAATTACTGTATCACCAGGCAGCCTGACCTTGAAAGCTGGCATGTGGGAGAAGCCGGAGTGGGGCGGGGTTGGGTGGGGTGGGGCAGCCTAGAGCAGCTGCCAGCCTCCTCCAGCAGAGGGCACCCTGAGAACCAGGAGACCACCTGGTGGAGAGAAAAGGGGCGGGGCCTGAAATCCTACCATTATTGCACATTCTTCTGTTTAAAATAGTGAAAGTCGTTGTTAGAATGCAATAAACCCTTCCTACACTATGCTCCAGGAAGATCGTCCGACCATTCTGAAGAGGAGGAGTTGGCACAGTTATTTCTCCTCTCTGAGCCTCGATCTCCCTGCCGGCAAAATGGGGATCCTGGTCCCAGCTCTACTCACCCTATGGGGTTCATTTGAGGCTCATGGTAAATAGGCCTAGAGATGGGTCCTGGGGCATGTCCAACCTGGAGTAGAGTCAAGGGCGTCCAGAGGGCCAGGTGGCCGTTCAGCCACGGTGACGTGTGGAGGGCTGCCGAGACCTCAGAGGCCATTACTTCTGATTCCTTCATACCTTAGCAATGAAACTCAGCGCCAAGGGACTTTCTCAGGGGTGCTCTGAGATCCTGAGGGGAGGATGCCTGGCCTGGAGCTCCGCCCTTGCAGGCACCTCATGGGAGGACGGTGAGCCCGGGGGGTGGAGCAAAGTCTCCCTTGCCCTCCCAAGGTGATCACAAGCAGGTCCCTGAAATGGTTTGCAGCAACTGCTGGGCTCTATTCTCTGTACCAAGTGGGAGCAGGGATGGAGCCCTGGAGGAGAGAGAAGTCTGCATCCTGCTCCCTCAGTTTCCCTTTGTCAACATTTTCCCCTTAAACTCCTACCAATTAGAAATTCATTTGGTTAGTGGATGAGTTAAAGTACTTCATACACGTACAGTGTTTCGAACAGTGCCTTCCTGGGCTAGGTGGAGAGGCAGAGAGTGGAGGGTGAGCAGCCTTCAAGGGCTGAGTCTGTCCCTAGTTTTCCCGGTGTCTGGTTTGGGAGCAGAGGAAGGCACAGATGCAGGGATGAGACCCCCGCCTGGAGCACAGGCCTCTTCCCAAGACAGGCGGGAGGGAGGGAGGGAGAAGGGGAGGGCTGCGGTGGTGCCTGAGGCTGGGTGTCTGCTCATCACAGTGCTGGGCACTGCAGGGAGAGTTTGGGGAGACGGAATGGGGTCAGGGGGTGATTATGGGCAAACAGAGTGGAAAATGAGCCCTTCAGCTGGCAAATGAGTTTAACAGAAATGAGATGGGCAGAGGCTGTGATGAGAATGGCAATGCTGGGCAAAGGCGAGCCGATTTTTAAGCAGGCCTGGGTGGGCAGGCTGGGGTGGGCCAGCTCCATCCCTTGCCCTCAGGAGCCAGCCAGGCTGCAGGGACAGTGCCCGAGCCCCCAGACCCACCCCACGCCAAGAAGGCAGAGAGACATAGGGGTCTTTGGATTGACAAGATCCCACAAGAGTGTGGGATGAGACTAAAGCAGGAGGGATTGTGGTCAGACTTGCAGGAGAAGTTCTTGGACAGCACGGGAGCAAACAGGGAAGGCTGGGAAGTCCTGGGGACAAGCTGCCCCCAGTTGCCTACCCTCCCAGAGGAGCTAGTCCCAGCTCTGCCTCAGGCAGCAAGCAGAGCCTCCTCGCTGAGGGTATTCAGCTGTGAAGACCTCCCAGGAGCAGGCCTCTCTGAGGGTCTTAGTTTGCATATCTATGAAATGGGAATGACAGTGCCTTGCCAGGTCATATGAAGCCCCCAGTGAGAGCTGGCACTGGACACTGTCTGTTTCCTGGGTTGGGCCACCATCCCTGAGAGGGCGGAAGGCAAGACCTTCTCTGGCCCGAGGGCTGAAATGCTGCTGGGTAAACAGCCTGAAGCGTGCCTCACAGCACCCCAGATCCTGTCCCCTTTCCCCCACTGATCGCCCTACCCTCTGCTTCTTTTTCCCTCCTGCCCTTCCCAGCGGGGCCTGAGTAAACAGGGACAGAGTGGCCCACATCACACACAGGCACAGGCCAGCCCTCTACCTTTGCTGGGCCTCAGTTTCCCTGTCTGGACAAGGGCTGTGCTGACCCAGAGGGTCTTGGAGACCCTTCCAGGGCTCATGTTCTGGCAGGGAGGATGCTGTCTCTGATTCCTCCCCTATCCTCATGGACCACTCCTGCCCAGGACACTGTCACCCACCCCGCCCGACTCCCCTCCAGCGGGACTCCATGGCCTCCAAATGGGGCAAGAAAAGATCAGGTAGGTTGAGGCAAGAGGCACCTCCAGTACAATAGCTAATAACTAGCTGACAGATTGAATTCGACCTTTTCTAGCTCTTTACCCCACTGATCCAGGAGGACACACACGTGTGAGTGTATGTGACTCTCGCCTGCACAGTTCTGGGGACCCCAATGCACAGCCCCAGCCAGGTAGGGTTAGCAGAGAGAAGGCGTGGTACTGGCAGCTCATACCCCCACCCCCACCCCCTCAGCTGCCCCAGCTCCTGCCCAAGGGGCCTCTGAGCGCTGGGTTACAGCTTGGCCGGGCTGCAGGGAGCGAGAGAAGGGTGGTCAGAGGGAGGAAGGATGAGGTTGGCTGGGGCCCTTGGGGACAAGGAGGCAGGAAACTCTTTTCTATGAGGTTCTCAAGGAGGAAACAGGCTGCCCAGCCCCAACTGAGAACATGACCCCATCCTCACCTTCTCACGAAGCCATCACCCTCCATCCTCTCTTGAAGCCACTCCAGCCCCCTTCACTCCTCGTGAGCAGCCCTCAGCTCAAGGCCAGGGACTAGCTTCCCTGGTCCTGGGTTTCCCTGAATGCCCAGCCTGGGGGTCAATACTCTATGAATGGCTGGTGAGTGAAGGGAGGCCTGCCTGCCTCTCTGTGACCTAAAAAACGATCTCTTTAGCTCCTTCTAAAGCTGGTCTCTGGTTCCCTATTTTAAAATACTTTGCAGTCCATGGGCTGACTTCCTGAGCCATCCTGTGCACACGTGCCCTCAGCTTGGTCACACGCAGGCACACACAGCACGTGCGTACATCAACAGATGCATACGATGACAGCAAGGTTTCAACAGCTGACTGTGCCACGGAACCCACACTCACCTGGGCTGAGAAAAAGACAGGCATTGCAGGAGGCTCTGGCCACGGAGACTCTGGGACAAGTGAGGCCCCTGCAGGAAGGAAGCTGGTGCCTTGCCACCCTCGAAAGGCAGGACTCCACCTCTTGGGGAGCTGGGGATTCTGGGGGTCACCCCTCACCTGACAGGCCTTTTGAGGATCAGCCTCACCTCCACAGACATCCAGTCCAGGGCTCATGCTGCCCCAGTGGCATTTGGAAGTCCTTCCTAATATCTAACTTAAACCAACCATCTCTTCATTCAGTAAACATTCTCCACCCATGTCACGCCCAGGTAGAAGGAAGGTGTGCTGGGCCACCTGGGGCTGTGTGCGGTGCAGGGGCGGACGAAGAAAGTGGCCTTGGTGTCTACTGCTGGTGGCAGGTGGGGAGGCTTCCAGGATCCCTGGGTGGCTCAAACCGTGGTCATTCCCCATGATTTTGTTTTCTCGGCCAAATAGGGCCTGGTTCAGGAGGGAAACCCTGCCACCTCCCTCTGCCACCCAGTCTAGCGAATGCCTGCCTGAGCTCCTGCCTGAGCTGCCGGAACTCCACCCGGGACTTTGGTCCTGTCTAGGGAACCCATTTAACCACTCAGGGCTTCAGCTAACTCCCCATGCAAGCTGCATCCTGAAATGGCAGTGCTATCTTCAGGTATTTATCTGCTCTTCTCTCAGAAACCCCTTCCCACCCCTGAGGCATCCTACCCAGACCCCCTGACCCTGCCCCACTGCCTGACATCCCACCAGTAGGGGTCCTTCCTCAGTGTTCGGGTGTTCTCTGTGTGGGGGTACTCTTACATGCCCCAGCTCCAGAGATACGGGTCTCCCCTACCACTCTGCCCCTCACACCCTGAGTCCCAGGGGCTGAAGCTGGAGGGTCCAGTGGGGGCTGGGGAGAGCCTGTCACCCTCCATGCAATCAGCCGAGTGTGGCATAAATGACCCATGAGTCCTGGGGCCTGGTGGAGGAGATGCTCAGGTCCAAGAGTGAGGTCACCTGGACAGGGAGGCCCAGGGAAGGGCCAGGCAGGGCAAGCCTGGGCTCCCACAGTGCAGAGCCCCTCTGGCAGGCTGTGGTGGGACCTGGCAAGCCTTGCCTCCGGACCTCGGCTGAGCTTGCAACACCAAGCATCTGCTGGGGAAGGTGGGGAGCTGCTACAGAGCCTTCCCGGGGAGACTGACCCAGATTTCTCTCTCCCTCCCTCCCTCTGCCACACAGGAGCACTGTGTGTGTATGTGTGTGTGCGCCTGTGTATGTGTGCATGCGTTTGCGTTCTCAGCCCTGGCAGGCGGAGGGGTGGAACGGGAGGAGGCTTGCTGAAAGCTCTGGGAAATGAGACAGAAATCCTCCCCAAATCCCTGGCCGCTGTCACTAATAGCTGAAATACGCTCTTGACAACAAGGTGAAAGTCCCTGGATGCAGGGCCTGGCCTTGCCGCCAGGAGCTGGTGCCCCAGGCCTGTCTGTTATGGGCAGGCCCCAGGCCTCATGGATGGTGAGGGGGTCATGGCCCAGCCCTGACCCCATCCTCTGGCACTCCTGACATCTCCTTTCTAGGCAATGTCCCACAGGTTCCCCTGGCGCTTCTCTGGGAAGCAGTGAGCTCCTGGTCAGGAGGGCGGTACACGTGGCGGGGGAGGGTAGGTCAGGACCCTGTGGCAGGCACTCAGGTACAGGCGGGGAGGTGGCCTGCACAAAAGAGAGCTGGAGGGCTCCTCCCAGCCTGAGCTGTTCCCTTCATGCCTCCTGCTAGCCACAGTGCCGGCCACCAGGAGCCCCCACCCCCTCCAAGCTGGCTGGCCTTCTTCCCATGAGGCTAAACCTCAGGACTCAGGGGGAGCTTCTTGAGAAGGGCCAGGGAGGGCTGGACCCAGGCCTGAGAGCAGCAGTTTCCAGAGCATCTGACTCCAGTGGGAGGGGAGGGGTGTGTCCCTGCGGGGCTGCCGGCTATGGTGGGGGTTCTTGTGCACATACAGAATTGTACTTCAAGGGACATGCTCCTTCAGACTTGTGAGCACACGGCTGTACACATGTGACACACACATGGAGACCTGCATGTACAGAGGCGTGCCTGTACACCCGAGTGCCCAAGCTCGTACAGAGGTGGGCACACACCTGGGCATACAGGTGGAGGTGTGGGTATGTCTGCCTGTGCACACGCGGGCAGGGAACGCTTGCTTCCCTCGTGGGCTTCTCTGAGCCTCGTGGGGTGTGTGAGAGGCATTTTCCCCAGAGACCATCCATGGGATGTTCAAGCCAAATCCTGGAAAAGCTTCCAGAGGTGACTCCAGAAGCGAGCCCTCTCCTCTGCCAGCACTCCAGGCCCCTTGCCCAACCCTCGGCCCTCCGGTGGGCTCTGTGCTGTGTCCTTCCAGCCAGGCCTTTCCGGCCTTGCTCCACGCTTGGCAGACACCGTGCTCTGCCCTGACCCCTGAGAGCTAGAGCCCTGCTCCTCGTCAAGGACTGCAACATCCCCTGCTGTGTCACCCTGGGTAGGGTCCTGCCACTGTCTGGGCCTCCGTCTCTCTTCCGCCTATTGGCGGGGCTGCTTCGAGGGCAGGGAGCTCCGAGAGCGGGGAGACACGCGAGCGCCACCGCAGTGGCGAGGGCTCTCCAGGCCAGCCCCAGGCCACAGTGGCCCTTCCCTGCACCCAAGGGCTACCCTTTGTCCTCACGCATCTCCTCCACAGCTAGCTGGCTCGGTTGCCATGCCGGGAATCCCACCTGCCTGCAGACGCTGACCTGCCCGCCCTCACCCTCCACTGGGCAGGTAAGGTGAGAGGCTGAGCTGCCCTGCATGTGTCCTGGGCCCTTTCAGACCTTTGCACAGGCTGTTCCCTCTGCCTGTGGTGCTTGCTCCTCTCCATCAGCCTAAAAACACCTCTTTTTCCTCAATGAATCTGTTCAAGTGTCTGCTCTTCTGCGTAGCTTCCCTCCCCCGTCCCGGCCACCCCCACACAGTGCTCTGGTGCTGGCTCACTGAGCAAGTTTTCCCCAGCACCGGTCAGGCCTGGCTATGCTTCCCCACCACCAAAGCAATGGGCTCCCCCAGGGCACGGCGAGGACCTTCTCATCTCAGTGTGTTCAGACCCTCCGTAGGGCCTGGCCCAGAGCACATAGCGTCCGGCAAGTGTTGGCCGAATGAATGAATGAGTGAATGAGTGAATGACATGAACATGTGGACATCTTTGCCAAGTCCTGTCTTTGAGCTGTCACAAGCTTCCATGGTCCCCTTTGAGAGGGTGCTCCTTGGTGGCAGGGCTGCCTCTCTCTGCCTCAGGGAGTCTTGCAGTCAAAGGCTCACCTCTCGTTCAGCAAACACCCTTGGTGGAGGCGCTGCTCTCAGAAAGTGTGCAGTGCTCCTGTGGGCAGTAGGCACACACTAGGCAACCTGGAAGGGAGCCACAGGGCCTGTGTAATACAGAGCTAAGATGCATGTGCTGTCATCACTACTGCCCTCATCTGCTGATTACCGTGAGTCAGCACTGAGCGAGTGGCTGGGGAATAGCCTCTGCCTGCCCTGGGGAGCGTACAGGGGAAGAGATCCAGGTGAAGGAAATGACCTAGGGGCTGAAGCTGGAGGCAGAGGAGGGCGACGGCTTAGCAGGAGAGCCCGGGAGCCACACCGCCTGATTCATGCTACCACCACCTAAGAACCTTGTGATCTGGAGCAGCTAACTTAATTTCCTTGCATCTCAGTTTTCCTCATCTGTAAAATGGAATGGTAAGTGTATTTTTACCCCATAGCATTGTTCTGAGGATCAAATGCTTGTAAGATGCTTTTAACAGTTCCCAGGACATCATAAGCACTCCAGAAACAAACCCTGCCACTAGGAGTTGTTGGATCATTAGTTCAGGGCAACCCTGGTCTAGGCATGCAGCAAATGGACAGGCTGGAAGCACAGGAGGCAGGCAGGTGGTAAGGGCCGAGGAACTCGGCCTCTCTGAATGGTAGGTGGCTTGGCTTCTTGTGCTCAAGGGACCAAAGGATCTAAAGAAGGCTGGCCAGAGGGACACTGAGACGAGCCATGTGGCTGGGGGAGAGGATCCTGACCCAAGAATTCTCTGAAGGAGAAGGAGGAGGGGAAGCCTAAAGTGGTTGGGCAAGGAGGGTCTGGGTTCTGGGAGTGCTAATCCTAGCCTTTCTGTTCCTAATAAATAATGCAGGGATGAGGGGCACGTGTAGTGCCCCACAGGAAAGGGCTGTGCTTACCTCGCTGTGGAGGTCAGCACCAGCAGACCTGTGCAAATCGGAGTGTAGCCAGGCACAAGGGAGGAGCAGGGCGGAGGACTCAGGAGCGGCTCTCCCACCTCGGGCTATCTGGGCAGCCCTCAATAGAGCCCTTCTAGACTGCGGGCGCCTCGGGCCAAGGTTTGTGGACCTTTCCAGGGATGTGGAGCCTGCTGTTTGGGCCAAGCCATCCTAGCAGAATAGGGAGGGGTGAGGGGCCAGGGAGTGAAGGAGGCGGCTGGGGAGTATATGAGATGAGGGGAGCTCCCAGGGGCTGGGCTCCAGGACAGCAAGTCCCTGGTGCGGGAGGGAAGTGGGTGGACTTTCTTCTCCTGCTCAGCCCCGCCGCTTCTCCTGCTTTCTACCTAAGGCCACCCACCCCCATCCCACCATCAGCCTTGTCAGTGTGACATTAATGGGCTGACATTAACAAGCCGGAGCTCCTCCACTTGTCTGCCAGGTCGAGCCTCAGCCATGGAAGAATTGCTAATTACAGCCACCATAAGGAAATATCAATGATGGACATCAATATTATTGCCTCCTACATCCCTGCCTGTTTATCTGGAGATGAAAAGAGGCCTGGGGCCATCTCTCCAGGATGAAGCTGAGTGATGACAGAGGGGAGAAGAGCTGCATGTGGAGAAGTGGGCATCCTCCAGCTGGACTCATTCATGAAACCAGGACCTGTTTCCTCTAGGCAGAGTCCTGCCCACTGAGGGCCAAGGGTCAGGGCTGGGGCTGAGAGCAAAGGAACCCGTGCAGGGAGGGGGACCAGCAATCCTGCTCCCAGCTTTGGTCCACCAAGTGACTGCACGCATACCTCTTTGTGCCTCAGTTAACTCATCTGACACATGGGTACGCGAATTCCAGTCCTGCCTCCCTTGTGGGGAGGTGAATGAGGTGCAAAATCAGGGTTTTAGAAGGGTGACCCATGGTGCAAACGCAGGGGCTTCTCGGGCTGGAGACATATGGGGGTAGCTGAGAACTGGGCGGCACCAGCAAAGGGCTGGACATGCCCCAGCTCAGTTAACAATCTGAAGCAAATATCCTCCTAACCATCCCCTAGCAAGCACTTTGGCAGAAGTCAAACTCTAAACACAAACACCAAAGCCAGAGAAGAGGGGGGAAAGCTTGACTCAAAGGTGCAGCTGCTGTCTGGTGTCTCCGAGCCCCTGAGCCTGTGGGGACTTGCGAGACTTCCAACCCACACCCCAAACCCTGCATGTAATGCCAGTCACAGATTGAACTCTCTCGCAGGGCAGGCCTTCACCCGCTGAGAGATTCTCCCAGACATGCACACCCCTATTCAGAGAAACAGGGGTCCAGCTGAGAAGCCCCTTTTGAGACCACCTGGACAACCTATACGTGCACTATACATGCCAGGGCCACGACGCACGCGCAGGATCACGTCCACGGAGCAAGTTCATGAGGGTGTGCACTGACCAGAAACAGGCAAGCACACACACAGAAACTCAGCTCCAAACACAGAGACACACCTGGAAACACATACACTGCACGGTATCCAACACACATGTACACACACAGGGGAGCTGCCCTGGGGAGCGCACGGGGGAAGACACACACACACACACACACACACACACACACACACATACAGCATCTTAGGCCCAAAGCTGGGTTCTTCCTAGCCCTTGGGAACCTCTCCGTGTTGAGAAGGAAATTGAAAACCCATGTGGTCCTCAGACACATGGGGCCTCTCAAGCCACAGACAAGCCAAGCAGTAGCAACTAGACTGGTTGGGAAGCAAAGCCCGGCATGGCCTGAATATTTCACAGGAGATTTTGCTTCACAGAAAATCCCTTCTTCACCGCTGTGCATGTCAGGGTATAATTACCCATTAGGTAGCAGAGCAGAAACCTGGGAGGAAGTGGGCGCAGCTTCTGGCCTGGGCCCTCACTGGGCCTCTGCCTCTGCCTCTGCTGCAGGCCTGGCAAGGGCCATCCTGTCTCTCACCTGCCCCCATCAAGGTCCAGAGGGAGGACAGCTGGCTGCCACTTTGGGACATGGAATGTCCTAGCTTAGGGTCGCCTCTGCCCCAGGTCCTCAGACTCTGCCAGCCCCTAGCTGAGGAAGGGCCAAAGTCCCCCATCCCTTTGCCCGCCATAGTCCTTCCCCCAGCTCTTCAGCCTGAGCATAGAACCATGGCTCACCTCACTCCCTCATCTTCCCCCTTCCCCTCTCTAGCCCATCAAGGTGTTTATAGTTCCCTGAGTGAATGGCAGGGAAGACTGTGAGAGGTACACACCAGAGGAAGGGAGACAGGACATCCTGGCTGGGCCTGGAGGCCCTGGAACAGCCTCCCTCACTCCTTTTGTCCTAGAAAATGTCCACACAGGCTAAGCTAAGCTCAGATTGTATCTCCTCCAGGAAGCCCTCTGGGACTGCTCCCATGGTCAGGAGCCTTCTCTGGCTCCCATAGCCTACTGTGTTCCTCTCCATCACTGTTCAGTAATCAAGGGCTGAAAACACAGATGCCTATGGGGGCCAAGGAGGGGACGAAAGCGAGTGAAGGGGCAAAGGTCATGCAACGGGAATGGGCAGTGTTTGTAAACTGGAGAGCACGCCCCTGTCTAAGGCCTTCTCAACCACACCGTCTCGGGGCCCAACAACTTCACACCTAGAAACCGACCCGGGAAAACTGAAAATGCTTGTGCACAAGTGTTCACAGCAGCATTATCTACAATAGCCAAAAAGTCAAAACCGCTCAAGTGCCCATGAATGAATACGTAAACAAAATGTGTTACAGCCATACAATGGAATATCATTCAGCCAAAGAAAGGAACGAGGCACCAATACATACACACGAGAGCATGGTGAACCTTAAACCCTGTGTGCTGAGCGATGGAGGCCAGGCATAAAAGCCCACATGTTGGATGATTCCATTTCTATGAAATGTTTAGAATACGCAGAGCCAAAGACACAAAAGTGGATTTGTGGGTGCCAGGGCCAGGGAGGAGGGGAGAATGGCAGGAACTGCTAAAGGGTGCAGGGTTTTCTTTTGGGGTAATGAAAATACGCTGGAATTAGTGGTAAGGGTTGCATGATTGGGGATATGCTAAAAACCACTGAACTGTGTGCTCTAAAATAGTGACTTTTATGGCACGTGGGCTAGATTTCAATTTTTAAGAACCAAATTGTTTAAAATGGAACAACACCTCCACAAGCCACATGCGTGTCTGCAGCCTCTCGTTTTCAGCTTCTAGTTTACACATTTGTCTCCCTCACAAGAGCGGAAGCTCCGGGAGGGTGGGGCCATCCCCCAGGCACAGCCGTGGTCCCCAGAGCTGGCATCTCAGGCCAGGCACTTGAGCCACAACAGGGACCCCAGCAACGTGTTAACCCAGAGCACACTTCATGCTCTGTAAAACCTCTGGTCCAGGCCACGGCCCAGTATCAGGTGAAGTCACTGAGGCCCAGGCTCAAGGTCATTTGCCCTAACATCACTTGACAAGCTGGAGGCAGAACTGGGCATAGAAGCCAGGCCTCCAGACTCGGTGCAGCAGGACCCAGGGGCTGGCCGCTGCTGGGCAGGGCAAGATAGAAGGCAGGCAGCTCTGCAGCTGTTTCCTGCCTTAAGGCCCCCAGATTCCTGGGGCTTCAGAATCAAGTCCACCTGCTGGATCTGGCCTCAATCCCCTTTGACGGACAAGCACGACCTCCAGCGCCTCCAGCTCAGGCCCTGTCTATCATCCCTCCAGCCTTTGCTCACACAGGGCCCCCTTCCTGGAAGGCTCGCTCAGGCTTCCCAGGCATCAGGCACAGTTCCTCCCTGCTCAGAAGCCTTACTTCATCACCACCTGCCCCTCCCACAGGGCCCCTCTCCAACTGAGCCCTTGTAGCCCCTCTGGGAGGGTGTGCAGGTAAGTACAAGGGAACAGCTGGATGTGCGCCTAACTGTGGGGCCACCCGGGACTTGGGCTAGCCTGGAGCTAGAAGCAAGTCGGATGTCTCAGGGTCTGACTGCCAGCGACTAGGTACCAGGCCAGGGTTGGCTGGCAGGGGAAGGGAGAGAAAAGGGGAGAAGAGAGAAGAGGGAGAAGGTCGGGGAGAGAGAAGGAGAGGGATAGGGAGGAGAAGGGGTGAGAAAAGAGGAAGGAGGAGAAGAAAAGATGCGGGAGGAGATGGAGAGGAAGGAGGGGCCGCTCTTAGCCCCAGCGTCCCAGGAAGGCTAAGCCACAGCCCAATAAGGTGACAGGGCTGTTGGGCAGCCGGTTACCTTCAGACACATGATGACACCCAAAGACACGGATCGGTCCTCCTGGGCAGAGTGAAGTTAAGCAGAGAGGAAGCCCCTTTGGGAGAGAGGCCCCAGCTTTAGACCAGCAGTTACGTCTCCTTCCTACTCCCCCTGCCCCTATGCAGCGGTGAGGTGGGGAGCAGCGGACAGCAGGAAGATGGTTCCAGCCTGGTACCCACCTGGGCCTCCTGCTGTGTCCCAGTGCAGCCTAAGGAGCTCAGCCACCCTCCTGGGTGACCTCCGGGGTCAAACCCTCCTGACTGTGGTTACAGACTGAGCCTTGACCCTGGCAGGGTGGACTGGCCCCCAGGGAACTGAAGGAGGCCCCAGATGGCTCACTCTCTCCTCCTATGCCACAGGGCTGGGTGACAGATCTGGTCTGTGGGTGTCAGAGACAGGTCCTGGCTCTGAGTGACTGCTGGCAGCTGGGCCCGAGGTGGCTCATGGGTGGCTGATTTCCTGACCTTCTTGAGACCAAACTCATGACGAGCCTCTGCCTCCTCCTCCTCCTCCTCCTCCTGAGGCCAAGCCCATGGGTACGGGAACACAGCAGGTGTCTAATAGATGCCAGCTCCCTCTCTGAACCCCAGCCTCAAGTTTCCTCAGAGAAGCTGCCACTCCTGTCCCCACCCCCTACCCCTGCAGTGCTCCCTCCCCACTTCTCCCCATCACTCCTCCACATGGACAGTGTGCCTCCTTCTCAGGCCTGGGTGAAGCTGTGAATCCAAGCCCCTCCCCTACTTTCCCAGCCCAGATACATATCATACCAGCCCCCATTCAGTGTCCTCAGCTGGCTGTCAGTTAATCCCTGCAGAGGTGTTAACTGATAATTAAGATGTTAGCTGTAAACTTAACATGTGATTCTCTGCCAGGAGTATTTTGGTCTTAACAGGTTGCTTTCGGAATGAGAAAACCTTCAAGACCCCGCCAAACGGCAGGCAGGGATACAGAGTGGGGTGTTGGGGGTCATTCTGTGCCTGGAGCCCTTCCAGCCTCCAGAACCCCCTCCTCATCTCTGGCTTCACTGAGGACAGAAGGCAGGGGTGGGAACCCAGAGCTCTGCCTTCAAGTGTCAGCCCCACACCTGTGAGGCGATGACCCTGGACAAGAGATGAAACCTCTCAGAACCTCAGTTTCCTCGTCAGCAAATGGTGAGACAGAACACCGACCTTGCAGAACTGCAGTGCAAACAGACCAGGCTGACAGGCAAGGCCCCGTGTGCCCAGCACATAGGAGCCCTGAGAGCTCCCCTCATTCCCGACTTCCCTCTGCCTCTTCCCGCACTGAAGGTAACTGTGTCAGCTTCCTCTTCTCCTGCCTCCTCACACCAACTCCAATCAATCACCAAGTCTATTTTCTCAACTTCCTAAATCTCTCCCCAGGCAAAGATCAATGGAATCAAACAGCAAGGCCTGGACAGACATGAGACTTTGGGGACATTTCAGTAGATGACAGGAATGGAGCTTCCGAGCAGCAGGGAAAGGCACTCACCCAACAGACAGTGCTGAATCAACTGCGAGTCATTTGGAAAAAAAACCACTTAGATCCCTACCTCAAACCACACACAGAAATGCATTTCAGATGAACTAGAGATTTAAGTATTTGTAATATCATAAACAACTGGAAAACAGTACAGGCCAACATTTTTAAAACTCTGCAGTGAGTAAGGCCAGGAACTCTAAAGGAAAGGATTGACAGACTTGACCACAGGACAATCTAAAACTTCTAAGAGGTTAAATAAATCCCATAAACTTAAATGAAAAAAAATATTTGTGAATAATGATTTGCAATATATGCCAAATAAAAAGTTAATTTCCTTAACCTCTTCTAAATCCACTTGCTTTTGCAAATCAATAAGATGCATTTTACTGCATCAGTTGCTGAAACCCAGTTGCCCAGGCAGTGACCAGTTCTCAGTTTGCATCCTCAGCCCCTTTGACACTTGCTTGAAACATGTCTTGCCCTTGGCTTCTAGAACATACGTGCCTGGTTCTTTTCCATCTCACTGGTTGCTCCTTCTCGGTCACCTTTTCGGTTCCCCCTCAGCTCCCCAGCCTCTAACTGGTGGAAATCTTTGGGCTGGGCCATTGGTCTTTCCTATCTACTCTCCTTCGATGCTCTCATCCAACCTCACGGCTTTAAATACTATCTTTATGCTGATGGCCCCAAATTTGTATCTCCAGCCCAGACCTGTATCCTGGACTCCAGCCACATACATCCACCTGTCACCTCTATGGTTCTGCCAGGCTGTCTACAGGTATCTCACAATTTACGTGTCCCCTGCCAGGGCTGGCTCATGGGTATGTGACCTGGGCTCTGCACTCAGAAGCACCCCAGGCTTGGTTTAATGCTCTACTGTCACCTCCCACTTTGAAACTCTTAATTTTTTTTTAACAAAAAGTCACCTGTTCACTGTGCTCTGGATCCCACACATTTTTCCCAAATGACTCACAGTTGTTCAGCACTGCTGTCTACCACAGAGCCACGCCCCTTCCCGACACCAAACCCACTCCTCCCCGCTCTTCCCATTGCCATCAATGGCAACCCCACCCTCCTAGATGCTTGGGCCAAAACCCTCGGAGTCATGGTTGGCTCCATTCTCTCTCTCACACACACCACATCATCCAATCTGTCAGCAAATCCTATTGGCTCTACCGTGAGCACGCATATGGAATCCATCCACTTCTCCCCACCTCCACCAAGACTCCCTGGTTCAGGCCTCCACCACCTCTTCCCTGGGTCACTGCAACAAATAGCCTCCTGTCAGATCTCCCTGCTTCAGTGAAAAGCCAGGTGATGGCAAAGGGAGCTGAACCTGGGATGCAAAACCTCTTGCAGCCAAGGCACTCGGTGGGTGTGCGGTGCAAGACAGAGCCTGAGCAAACACAGACAGACAGTGAATTCGGGACAGCAATGGAGGGGGGGGGATGGCAGCTGCCAGAGGGGTCTGGTGAAAATGTAATTCCAATCACAGCACGTCAGTATGCAGAACCTTCCGTGGCCTTCCCCACTTCATTCTGGGTGACAGCCAGGTCCTCCACATGGCCCGCAGGCCCGCGTGATGGAGGCGTGGTCCGTGTCCGGTGGCATGGCCCACTCCCCCCTCACTCACCCTGTTCCAGCCACACCAACCTTCTTGCCATGCCCCCACAAGCCAGGTCTGCACCTGACTCAGCGTCGTTAGACCTGCTGTTCCCTCTCTGGAACGCGCTTTCTGCCAAACATCCACCGGACTCAGTCTGTCGCTTCTTGCGGGTCTTTACTTAAATGCCACCTTTCAGATAGACCTTCCCTGACGACCGTGTCCACGTTACCCCGCACTTCCCATCCCCCTCCTCTGCTTGATTGTTCACCCTAGCACCTAACACTCCCACACATGCGCTGTATTTTTCCCTGTCCGTGTCTCCTCCGTCACAGCTTACGTTCCTTGGAGCAGGTATATTTCGTCAGTTTTGTTCACTGTTTGGTCCCTAAGCAAAACAGTGTCTGACGCATAGTAGGTGCTTAGTCAATACTTCCTGAACGCATGGATACAGGAGCAGGGGACTTGACATGAACAAGCAATTTACAAGTGAAGAAATAGAAATGGCCAACGAGCATATACAGATATGCTCAACCTCATTAGCAGTTTAAGAAATACAAAGTAAAATCATTTTTATCTGTCAAATTGGCAGGGATTAAGTGATTAATAATTCCCGTGATTGGCAAGGGTGAGGGAATGGGGCATTTTGCACACAGTTTGTAGGAGCATAAATCGGCTCAACCTTCTGCAGGTTGATGTGGCTGTCCAGAACAAATCAAATGTGGAAATACAGGCACCCTGTGACTCAGGAAGTCCATTTCCAGAAACACTCCCAAAAGAACTATAGCACAAGCAGACACAGATGTGCAAACCCAGAGGTTCCCTGAGTGAGCTTTATAAATAGCCAAATGCCAGAAACAACCTAAATGGCCGCCAGCAGGATTAATAATTGATGAATAATTTGCAGACCATCACACAATGGATATAAAAGGATGGGGAACAGCTCTATGGAAGGAGCTGGGATGACCCACAGGACATACTGCTGGGTAAAAATCAAGTGCTGGAGCAGTATCATTAATATGAGCCCATGTTTTTCCTTTTAAAATATGTTGATAAGTACATCAAAAAAAGTCTGGAAGGCGATATATCAAACTAGTTACCAGTGTTAGCTCCTGGGAGCAAAAGACTACAGCAGGGGCTTGAACTGCACGCTTTAAATACCTAGAGACAGACGGATAGCTAGACAGATGGATAGATAGATAGATGATCGACACATAGTAAATAGATAACAGAGAGAGAACAGATTACCTTAACAATCACAAAAATGATTCTGCTTAGGGAGAAAATACCTTCTGTGGCTCCCCAATATTAAAGGGTACAGAAGTAAGCCAATCCAAGCCCTCCATAACCCGTCACTGCCTCAGCCCTGTTGCCCCTATCCCCACTCTGGCTCCCCAAAGTGCTCTGGGTTCCAAGCTCACAAAGCAATTTTCTATTCCTGGTTCCTTTCACAGCTCCATGCCTGTCTCGCAGCTCTGTTCGCAGGCACAAAGGCCCACCCTGCCCCATCCCATGACTTCCTCAGCCTGGACTCTGCTGTCAGAGAGTCAGAGGGGGGAAGATGAGGAACTACACAGCACTCCCAAAGACTAGGACTGCTGCCCCGGCCCCCAGCGAGAACCGCCAGGTCTCTGCTCTAGGGACGGCCTGTGGCATCAGGTGGATCAGGAAATGCCTCTTGATTGTGGCTTGGGCAGGCTGGCTGCTCCAGGCTCCAGGACACCCGCAAAAGGCACTGGAGGCAGCTGATCTAAGGAGGCCAGGGTGAGCCCAGCGGGGAGGTCTGGCCAGAGAAGGAGGGAGACTGGGGGTTCAGTCCCCACAACTTGGGTTGCCAGATTTGGCAAATAAAATTGTATGTGCCATGCAGTATTTGAGATATCTTTACACTGAAAAATTATTTGTTGTGTGTCTGAAGTTCAAATTGAACTGGACATCAGTATTTTTTTCTGGCAACCCTAACTGATCCCCCATCCCATCCCTTGGGTGACTTGGCCCCAGGCAGAAGGCCATTGCCTGGGATGTCTGGAGTGGCGGAGAAATACCCTCTCTCGGGCTCACCACAGAGCTGGACTGAAAGTTGAGACAGGCTGGTTCTGGGTGCTGGGGGATGTCCCACAGAGAGCTGGGAACTTCCAGAGTGAGCGCCATCAGGCAGTGCACTGGGCAGTGCACTGGGCAGTGGGGTGAAAAGCCAGGTGAAGGCAGAGGGAGCTGAACCTGGGGTGCAAAACCTCCTGCAGCCAAGGCACTGGTGTGCGGCCCAAAACAGCCTGAGCAAAGGCAGACGGCGAGCGCAGGACAGCGATGGGGTGGCAGGGACGGCGTGGCCCAGTGCCTCTCAGCATCCCGGGACGCAGCCCGGGGAGGAAGAATGGCTGCGGGGTAGCCTTCCTCCCCAGAGGTCAGGCACTCCTCCACAGGAGGCCCCCTGCTGCCGGGGCCTTCAAACGACACACTGTGTCCCTCACCATGGCCCCTGGCAGGGGCCAGCCTGAGTCGGGGGACCTGGTCCTCAGACCCGGAGCCTCCCACCCAGCACAGAAGCAAGAGGCTGATGAGCCCACCTTGCTCTCCCCTACCTGGGTCAGATGGCGTCGGGAGGCAAACAGACTGGCCTCTGGGGGCCTGGGGCGCGGCAGCCTGTCCGTCGCGGTCCCAGCATGCACTGTAGAGGAAGAGCAGGAAGGTCAGTGGGGCAAAGATGGGGCTTCCTGCTACCCCGGGTGAGGCCCACTTAGCATAGCTCCCCAAGATGGATCCCACTGCCCAGCCCTGCAGGGCTCAGTGCTGCCTCTCAGCACAGCACGGGCTCCTCAGCGCCACCCTACCCACTCCTCAGCACCCTGGAGTGGCCAGCCCTTGAATCACATCCCCAGGAACATGAACGCCCTGGCCTGGCATTCAAGGCCCTGCTAAGCCCCTAACCTTCTCACTGCCTCTCCATGTCCTCCAAAGGTCAGCCCCACCTCTGCAAGTTTTGTTCAAGTGCACAGATATGCAGATGGACAACCCCACCCCATTCTCTCTGGGACTCTCATTGTTACCAAGGAGTCTGTCCCCTGCCTCCTGAAAGCTTCGCTTACAGGTCTTCAGCCCCAGTACCCCTCAATACCCTCAGCAAGGTCCCCAAGGATCCCATCTGCACCCCTAGCCCTCCTGCCTCAGCCTGTGGTCTCCGGCAGCTGACTCCCTACGGGAACACTCTCTCTCCGTGACCCCCCGAACCACCCTTCCTCTCTTCACTGCACCCCCATCACTCATCCTAGACATGGCCACAGGTGGTTTCCCTTCCTCCCTCCTCCCTTCTCCCAGACCATCCTGCCCACACCTGTGCTTCAATCACCCTCTGTCTACACCCCCAGAGGCACCCACTATGCCTAGAGAAGGGTGAAGCCCCTTAACCTGGCCCACAGGGCACTGTCCAACCCAGCCCTGACCTATGGGCCACCCTCCCCTCCCATCCTCACCACACAGCCACCTGTCACCTCCTCAGAAATCCCTCTGTGACCACCTCCTTCTCACTGTCTCCAATGTCCTCCATAGGTCAGCCTGGAGGAAGCCGTCCTCACCGTGTCTCACTGCCCTGACCGAGTGACTTGCCATGTGCTTTTCCTTGTTTCAACAGTCCTACCGCAAACTTTTTCCATCAGGATTATTGAGGTATAAGCATGCTACAGTAAAACTGACCCTCCCTAGTGCACAGTCTATGAGTTTTGACAACTGCGTGTGGCTGTGTAACCACTACGGCACCAAGGTGGCCCCAAATCCTTGCATGCTGTCTCTTTGCAGTCAACTCCTTCCAGCCCCCACTCCTGGCAACCACCAATCTGTTTTCTGTCCCTATCATTTTGCGTTTTCCAGAGTGTCATTCAAATGGTGTCATCTCAGTGAAGCCCCCTGAGTCTGGTTTTGTTCATGCAGCATAATGCATTTCTGATTTATTAATATCTGTGTTGCCTCTTGAATCAGAATGTCTTTTTTGTTGCTGTGTAGTACTCCACTGTTTATCCATTCAGCAGCTGAAGGACATTTTGTGTTGTTTCTAGTTTTTGGAGATTATGAATAAAGCCACTATAAATACTCACATATAGGTTTTTGTATGAATGTAAGTTTTTCTTTCTCTTGGGTAAGCACCTAACAGTAGAATTGCTGAGTTGTGTGGTAAGCATATTTTTAACTTTATAAGAAACTGCCAAACTGTTTTCCAAATTGGCTATACCATTTTGCATTTCCTACTAGCAACCTAGGAGAGTTCCAGTGGCTCTGTACCCTTGCCAACACTTGGTATTATCCATTTTCAAAGTCAATGTAACGATATGTAGTGGTATTGCATTGTGGTTTGTGTGTATGTGTGTGTGTGTGTGTGTGTGTGCGCGTGTTTGTCATTGTTGTTTTTGAGACAGAGGGGTCTCACTCTGTCGCCCAGGCTCGAGTACAATGGTGTGATCGTGGCTCACTGCAACTTCCACCTCCTGTGTTTAAGTGATTCTCCTGCCTCGGCTTCCTGATAACTGGAATTAGAGGCATGTGCCACCACACCTGGCTAATTTTTGTATTTTTAGTAGAGAGGGGTTTCACCATGTTGGCCAGGCTGGTCTTGAACTCCTGACTCAGGTGATCTACCACCTCGGCCTCCCAAAGTGCTGGGATTACAGGCGTGAGCCACTGCACCTGGCCACCACTGTGGTCTTAATTTTCATTTCCTTAATCACTAATAATGATGAGCATCTATGTTCCCATGTGCCTGATTTATTTTTTTTAGTGCCATCACTATTGGAGATTATCATCTTAATTTAATTATTTACCTATTGATTTTCCATCTCTCCCACCACGTGTGAAAGCAGAGACCTTGATATTCATTCCCCCAATACCTAGAATAGCATCTGGTAGTGGATAATGACAATGATGGTGGTGACGATGGTTGAGGAGGTGGTGACAGCTAACATTTATAGAGCGCTTAGCGTTTGCCTAGCACCATTCTGAGCACTTTACTCATAACTCACTTGGTCCTCACAACCGCTCCAAGACACGGAGATGCTACCAACACCCCCATTTTACAGAAGGGAACACCAAGGCAGACAGAGACAACTAGCCCAAGGTCACACAGTTAACAAGGGGCTGAGCCAGTCCTTGATCCCAGGTGTTTTGGAGTCAGAACCCCCAACTAGGTCGTTGGCTGAGCCCTAAATGCAGCACCCATGGAGGGATCCATTGTCCTGTAAACTCTGGATCTGCAAGCTCCCTGCTTAGCTTCCCACTAGAATCCATCCTTTTCCTCACTTTCCGGACAGCGTAGATGTGATCAGGACATTACACAGCCCACAGCAACCACTCGATATGCCCCAGGTGGAGAGAATAAACAGGAGTCACAGCCTTGGCTCTTCTGAAACCTGGCTCTGAGAATGGTCCCATAACAGCCTTTGTACCAGAGAATTTTATTGCTCACTGAATGTCAGCACATTTCCTTGGCATTTCCTCAGCCCCTTTAGAGTCGGTTGGGCCATATGAGAAGTTCTGCCTGACGGGCTGTGAACAAAAGTGATGCCTGTCACTGCTGAGCCAAAGCATTTCAGAGCCTGTGTGTGACCTCATCATTGTCTCTTCTCTGTCACGGTGACTAGAGGCCACATGTTCTGGAAGGGGCTACAAGATGACGGAGCTCCTGGCAGTTGAGGTCCCTGAGTACTTGTGTGGGCCAGAGCTCCACCTCCCTGCCTACTTCCCACACTGGCATGGAATGTGAGTTCATGTGGTAAAAGGAGGAAGGAAGGGAGCCTTTGATGCATTACATCACTGAGGGTTCAGAGGGTGTGAGTTACTGCAGCACAAACTTGCCTATCCTGCAACATCCCCATGGCCCCTCTGGGGACAGGTCACCTTGCTGCATTTGTTGTTAGAACATGTTTGGATGACTTTCTGGGTGAGAGAACTAAGCCCCATTTGCGAGCCTCTAAGTAACTAAAATTTCAGTGTGGGTAGAATAATCTCAATTCCCAAGTTCAAGAGTTTCCTATCCACAGGGAAGAGGGGGGCTTCCAGGTCCTGCAATAGGTTCTACCAGCAGGACCCTCCCCACTTGGAGGAGGGAGGAGTGAGCTGAGGCAGGTGGTGGTGTCTCCATGAGAGTTGGGGCCTATGCCTACATTCAAGGGCCTGAACTTGACTTTAGAGCAAAGGCTGGAGCATCTTCAGAGCTTTATCCTCAACTCCGGTTCAGGACCAGCTCCCAGAAAGGCACTGGAGTCCCCAACTCATCTGTCCACAACTCAGAGGTATAAAGAAAACTCCCACCGGGCCTTGGAGCTGCAAGCTAAATTGCAGGTTTATATTTTGAACTTACTGGTGTTTTAATTCGGCAATTATCACCATAAACGTTGTGTGATCCTGTGGGACAGCATGAGGAACAGGAGAAGAGGCTGCCCCCTAAGATAACAGGGGCACCAGCAGGCAACCCAAGGGAAAGCCCTTCCTGCTGATAAACGCCCCTGCGACTTCTCACTTTCCCCGATAAGTAAGACTTGGCCGCAGCGGAATCCACCCACCAAGAATCAACGGGTGTGACTGATCCAGTGCAACTGAAAACAGAGTCATTCCAGGAAACCAGCAGCCTCTGCTCCATACTCCACCTCAAGCATCTATCTACTTGGGAGTTTGTTTTGATGATGAGAAATTCATTTCTGTGGCTTTTTTTTTGGTTGGGGGGGGTAAAGGAGACGTGTCTAATTGGGTACAGACCTGAGGTTTTCACTCTGCTTGGACACCCTGCATCCACCATCATGGCCATAGCATTTGCTCAGGTACGCTTGAGATAAGGAACTGGTCAGGGATCCAGGGATGGCTCATGGCTAGAGTGGAGTTAGCAGGGCTGGGGGCAGCTCAGACCCTCAGCTCCAAAGTCCACCTGAGCATCTCAGTCAGCAAGGAAGGGGTTGTAGGTTTCGACTCATGGTGTGGTTCAGAGCCCAGGCAATGCTGGGATGAATGCACAGGCGCTTGGAAAATGCCTGACTAGAATCGCTTTGAGGGAGAAGTCCCTGAATGCAACATGAATCGTTGTCCCCTGAATGGTTTCTGCTGAGTGATCGGGCTTTAGTTCACCGTCTGCCAAGGGTTTGGGGGCTGAAAACAGAGGACAAAGGTTCAGAGGCAAATGGTGAAGGCAGCACCTATGGGAATGCAGGAAGAGCTGGCACAAGAATGAGGGGACAGGTGGAGGGTGGGTGGGGGGAGAGGAGGGAAGGGGAGGAGGGCAAGCGGCCGACATCCAGGTGAGGGGTGAGCACCATTGCCAATGTGGTTGTCATAATCATCACGGGTCCCATAAATGGCACCCAATGAGCCCCCTGGGCTAAGCGCTTTCCTTCTGCTAACTCATCTGCTTCCCACACATGCCGTTGAAGCACGTACCCTGACCATCCTGGTTTCCAGGATGCGGAAGCTGAAGCATGGAAAGGTGAAACGTCTTGTGAGGAATGGGGTCATTTCAAACGGCAGTCCGGCTCCAGCGCTCATCCCTACGAGTCCTTGATAACATCGCGGTGGTCAGGTTGGAAATGGATGGCAGCTCCTCCTGGATGCCACTGGCAGAAATTCTGTCTGTGGGTGGTCAGATCTAAGATGGAGAAAACTTCCTCTTTCTGCCACTTACTAAGTCTGTGACCTTCAGCAAGTTACTTACCCTTTCTGGGACTGGTCCCTTATCTCTAATGCCATACTCATATGGCAGTAGAGATTACAGTGTGTGTGTGTGTGTGTGTGCGTGTGTGTGTGTCTGTGGAGTGTCTCACACAGTATTTCATAGAGAGTAGGTACTCCACAAAAAGCAGACACCAGGCCATGGGGCCACGGTACGGGGGCACCAATCTCCAGAATTTCCAAGCATGTATGTATGTGCACATGTATGTGCTCCTATGTACATGTGTACCTGACAAGGTGACCACTCGTGCACCTGCATGCATGTCCCTCCCTAGTCCTGTCCCCAACTCAGGGTGGTGGTGGCGCCAGCCATGGAGCCCCCCAAGACAAACACCCAAGCATCACTCCAGAGTCCTCTCTTTCCCTTTCTCACCTCGCATCCTATCACCACGGTCAGCCAATTCCTGAATGTTTCTCAAACTCATCTTCTCCCCAATTCTCCCCACCCCTTTCTGGGTACAAGGGTCTCAGCTGCTTCCTATCGTCCTTCCTGCAGCCCCCCAGCCACACAGAGGCAATCAGAATGGCCTTTCCCAGTCACAGATATGACCTCATCCCTGTTCCACTTAAAACCCACCCAGGAAGCCTTGCCAGGCCAGACACGAAACTCCGAAACCCTGAGGAGCAGCCTGACAGATTTGACTAAATAAAGATCTAAAGCCTCTCTATGGCCAAAGATACCACAGACAAAGTTAAAGAAGACAAAGAGAAGACCAGGGAAAATATTTCCAACACACAAAACAGACAAAAGTTTTTAAATTCCAAATGTACCAAAAGCTCTTTTATATCAATCAGGAAAAGGCAAAAAGAAAAGAAAAATGGGCAAAGGATGTGAACAGTCCATTCACAGAGGAAGGAATGCCCACGGCGGCTAACTCCACGAAAAGACGCTCAGCCTCACTGGGGAGAAGAGACGCGAGTGCTGAGACCACAGCGAGATATTTTTCTAGATTGTCAAATAACTGAAAGATTGAGAACGTTCAATGTGGAGGACAGCGTAGGGCAATGGCCACTCTCAGATACCAAGGGGGCAGTATCAGCTGGCTCAACCTTGGGAAGAGTACGGTTGCTATAAAAACTGAGCCAGCAGACCCTTCACCCTGGCCACTCCACATCTAGAGATCTATCCTGCGGAAAGCCTTACGGGTGTCAGCAAGATATATACAAGGATGTTCCCCGAAGCGTTATTTGCAAGAGTGAAAAATGGAAGACAACCTAAATATCCATCAACCTGGGACTAGTTACATAAATTATGCTTTGTACAAACAATGGAATATTAGGCAACGATTAAAAAGAACACGGCGGTTCTGGATGCCGTGACGTTGACTGATGCCCACAATATACTGGGAAGTGAAAAATGGAAGCAGTGGAGTAATACGCATGATATAATTCCATTTCCTTTTAAATAATATACAATAAATATGTTTGTAACAGCACAGCAAATGTTCTGACAGGAGGCACACCAGGCCAAAGGGGGTTTTTCTTTAAGGGCAAACAGGGATTTTTCTACTTTACAGACACACTTCTATATTGTTTCTGTTTTTTAATTTTGCTTGAGTAAATGTTGCTTTTATGGTAAAAAAAGAAAAGATTCCTCATCCTACAACCCCTCACAGGCTACAGGACAAAGTTCAAACTCCCTGGCATGGCACCCTAGGACCCCGGGGACACAGCCTCTGGGCACCCCCAGCTCTGGTCTCCCCTTGTTCCAGTCTTACCTTAAATCCAGATGCTCCCAACTCCCTTACATGTCCCCAAACTGCCTCTAAGCCTTTGTCCTCTATGGCCCCTCTTCCTGGAATATCCTTTCCTGCCTTCTGTTCCTCACCTTCTCAGTCACTGCTCAGGTGTCACCACCTTCCGGAAACTCTTCCAGGGCACTCCCCACACTCTGCCTTCGTGGGGCCCCTGCTCCTGTAACATGTAATGGTGGTGACAGTCAAGACTTCAGACGTGCACAGTATTCACTGGGGGCTGTGCAATGTGCCTTGCATTGTATTGACTCACTGAATCTGCCTAGCAACCCTCTGAGATAGGTTTACCATCACCTCATTTAACAGATGGGGAAACTGAGGCACAGAGCGGTTACATGACTTGCTCAAGTTCACACAGTCAGTAATTAGAAGGAATAAGTGGACCTGGGCAGAGGGTCCCATGTAGCCTTCTACTAGGGCTGAGCACACAGGAAGGGAAACTCCTGGTCCCTGTACCTGCCAGGCTCCAGGACTGGCCTATGAGCCGAAGGCTGGGATTTGCCTTGCCCACCGCCCCCGCCCCCACACCGCTGCAGAACCTGGGCACGGTGGAGAATGTACCAAGGTCTGCTTGGGGCAAAAGCCAGCCCCCATCCCCCGCAAGCCAGGGCTAAATTAGGCCCCTCGGGGGCTGGCCTCCTGGGTAGGCGGCTGGGTTGGGGGTGGGGACCAGCCCCAAAACAGCCAGCTGACCTAGGACTGCCAAGGAAAGGGATGGGTTTGTAAAGGTGCAGTCACTCCCCAGGCAAGGACCCCAGCGACATCTCATGTACCTACTGTGTGCCAGGCCCAGGGGGCAACTGGCCCGGAAAGCCAGGGCAAAGAGACTCCCCTGCCCACCACGCAGCTGCCAAGTCAGACGCAAGGAGGGCAGGCACCTAAGAGGGGTGAGCAACAAGCTCAGGGAGGTGCCTGGGGGGGCTCTGGGTTCTGACTGGGTGAGGGCACACAGGGGTCTCTATGAAGGCAGTGGCACCTGGTCCCAGCCTAGAAGGAAGCGGGGGTGTGGGCAGATGGAGTGAGGGGAGGGGAGCTCCTGGGGCCAAGGGCAGCTTGAGCAAGGTCCTGGAGGGGGTGGTGTGGGGAGCGGGGGTAAGAGTCATTGGCTGTGGCTGAAGCAAGGTGGGAAGCCGCAGGGGATGGGGTGGGTGGGTATGCTGGAGGCCTCTGGAGAAAGATGGAGAAGTTGTGCCTCCAGCCCAGCAAGGAAGGGGTGATCTGTGGAGGAGGCAGCTTGACTGAGGATCTGAGGAGCTGAGCTTGTCAGGCCAGCTCTGCCTCTGCAGTTAGCAGTGTGGCTGTGACCTATTTCCAGGACCTTGGCTCCCTCACCTGCGGACAAACAACCCAACCTCACAGACTGCTGAGGGAATTAACTGAGGAACCCAGGGAAGCAGTGGAAGTGTCTAGGGCATGGTGCTCCCTGGGGGTGTCTGCCTGTGGGCCAGTGAACCTGTGTGCAAGCATGCCCCTGCAGGCCTCCCATCCCAGGGTAAGTATTCAAACACATACAACCCTGCTTTAAAGTGTAACTTTAGGCAGGGTGCAGTGGCCAACACCTGTTATCCTAACAGTTTGGGAGGCTGAGGCAGGAGAATCACTTGAGGTCAGGAGTTCGAGACCAGGCTGCGCAACATAACAAAGACCCCCATCTTAAAAAAAAAAAAGCCAGGTGTGGTGGTGCACCTGTAGTTCTAGCTACTCAGGAGGATGAAGTGGGAGAATAACTTGAGCCAAGGAGATTGAGGCTTCCGTGAGCTGTGATCACAACACTGCACTCCAACCAGGGCCACACAGTGAGACCCCATATCTAAAAAATAAATAAGTAAAAGTGCAAATTCAAGATAATGGGATTTCAGACTCTTTCCCTTAAAGCAATGCACTGCAGGAGGCAGAGCCCCATGATCCTGAGCAGGTCCCTGCCCTCCCAGGGCCTGGGCTTCCCCAGGTGGGTGGTGGGCAGCCATCTGGGTGACTTCTCCAGCCTGGCTATTGGGAAGCAGCTGGAGCATTCCAGGAGGGAAATGAGTGTGAGTGCTTGGAAATCCAGAGGGGTGAGACCCAGGGTGGGGAGGTGAAGGAGGCAGAAGACCCTCCTTCCGGCTAGTCCTAAGCCCTGAGCCTGTGGTTGGAGGTCTCCGCCTGCTGTCTGTCCCCTGCCCAACCAAGGCCCTCCCCATTCCCCCTGCTCTGAGAATCCCGACTGTGCTGGAAGCCCTGCCCCAGCCCTGGATGCCAGGCTGACTGGCCCAGGATGCCCTGACTGGCTCCCCACTCCCGCCAATGCCCAGGCTATGTTCACGCAGGCGGGAGTGGAGGAGTCATAAAGAAGCCCCCAGCTCCTATAGCAAGTTCGCTCCCAGCAATACCAGTGTGCAGGTCTGGGGGCAGGCAAGACCCAGGCACATGCCCAGCCTGGCTACTTCAAGCTGAGGGGCATCAGGCAATGCCTGTGCTTCTGTTTCCTCTTCCTCGAAATGGATACACATGCCTCCCTTGCAAGGTGTCATCATCAGCCCGGTGCCCCTACACCATCAACCCTCTCACAGGTAAATCCCTTGGTTCACCACGAGCTGAGGTGATCTAGGGGGTCACAGCCAATTATGCCGGGAGAACCACTTACCCTAAAACTCCCCATGGGCACCATTCTCACCTCCTCAGGGACCCCATTGCAGCCTCCTCACTGGCGCCTGCCTCCAGCACCTCCATCTCCCACCTGCTGCCAGAGGAACACTCCGAATGCAGAGTCATGTCCCTGCCAGCCCCTGGACCTCCCCCATCTCCGCTCTGATCACTTGGAGCACTCATTGCGTGTTTGCTTGTCACCTCCCCACCGGCCCTGCAGGTAGGGATCCTGTCTTATTCACCCAGGCAATTCCAGAGCCTAGTGCAGGGCCTGGCATGGGAGTCCTGCCCAGAGACAGCAGCCTTGGTAGAGGGATGGACAAACAGGGCCATTTACTCCTTCAACCCCGGCAGGCACCTGCTTCTCGATTGGCATATCCATAACAAAGCTGAGCTCAGTGCGGGGCCAGGGTCAGGGTCCGTGTAGGACCAGGATCAAGGTTCAGTCTGTTCAGGATCGGGGCTCAGTGTGAGGCTGGGATCAAGGCTCAGTATGTGGCTGGGGTCAGAGCTTAATGCAGGACCAGAATCAAGGTTCAGCTGATTCAGGATCAGGGCTCAGTGTGAGGCTGGGATCAAGACTCAGTGTGCAGCTGAGGTCAGAGCTCATTGTAGAATCAGGATCAAGGTTCCATCTGTCCAGGACCAGGGCTTAGTGTGGGGCTGGGGTCAGGTCTTAATGAGGAACATTTTCTGTCCCCCACTGCGAAAAGCGCAGGACTCTCTACCACCTTACCCACGGCTTTGGACACACACAGCACAGCCTGCCCCCCGGGCAACAGGGCCTGTCTCCTGAGCCCCTGCTGTGCCTGCCTTCTACCATGGCGAGGCTGGTCCTGTGGTCCATTCCAGGCAGCTGTGCTGGGATTCCCAGCTTCCCTCTGCCCTAGCAGAAGTGGCTCAAGCAGGGAAGCTCCTCCTTGCCTCCCCACCTGGCCTTCAAAAGCACAGCGAGGACAGTCAGCCTTTTAGCGTGAATGCCAAAGTGAAAAAGTGCTTTGTGGTTTACGTTAGATTTCCCAGTCATCCACCCACTGCCCCATCCTGTTTGCCCAGGTGATCCAGTGCCAATGGACGTAAACCCAGGTCTGGCCGAGTATGAAGGTAAAGGTGTCGGCTGGTACGTGGTATTGAGGTGCACAATCCCAAATACCTCCTCCCATCACAGGGCCTGAAATCTCTTTTTCCCAAAAGAAGGAAGCAGAACAATGCCAGTCCTGACCCTTGGAGGGCAGAGTGGGTACCGTACTGGGGCCACCTCCATCCATCAGGCTTCTGTCTATTCTTGTGGACAGGGTTCACCCCGCAGCTCCTTGCTTCTAAGCCATGCTTGTAGATGGTCCTGTCTGAACCCTCCATCCCGGTTCAGTTTTCAGCTCTCTGAGGACATGGGCTGCTGGATCCCCGGCCCTGAGTGACCAGGTCTACTCACTTACAAACCTCAGAAACAGGGCCCAATTCAGAGACTGGCCTGGATGGGCATCCGAGCTGAGCTTGCCTCTGAGGGTAGCAGGGTCAGGGCAGGAGGTGGCACCTGCCCCCGAGCCCCCCGCTCGCCCAGCCAAGCCCCCTGCTGTCTCTGTTGCTCTCAAGCAGAGGGTCAAGTTGGTCTGCTGGCAAGACACATGGCTCTCATTTTAATTAATTAAAGAAAAATCTAATCACTGCATTAAACTTCTCATTACTCCACTTGAATACCCGTTAAGTAAATTTAATTACCAGAGGATTGGGTTTCCCAGCCTCTTTCATTAGCTTCTGATAAGACGGGGAGGAGGAAGGAAGAGGGCAGCAGCAGCAGAACAATGCCAGTCCTGACCCTGGGAGGGCAGAGTGGGCACGGTACTGGGGCCACCGCCGGCGGGCTTCAGTGTTCCTTAGGGACAGGCTCGACCCTGGGCCTGGGGGAGACCCCTGCCTGAGCTGCCCCTGGGGAAGCAAGGGCCTAGCATTTGGCTGCAGTCAGCACTGAATGCTTGGTTTCCCACCACTGCTGGTTATTTACACCCCACCTCCCTCCAAAAGAATGGGAGGCTGCTGAGAACAACAGAGGCAGTACATGCTGCAAAACAAAGGAAGACATCAGGACAAAGGAAAAATGAGAGAGAAGAGGCCAGAGACAACAAGGTGATTAAGTAACCGCATGCCACAGCATCCTGGGCAAGTATCAGAAATGGGCCACAAACCGGCTGTGAGCTTCCTGGCAGTCAAGACAAAGAAAGCAATGCAGTTTGGTGCTGATGCAGTGACCAGCAGAGTACTCATGAGGAAACGCCCACTGGGCCTCGGTCTTTCCCCTGTGAAAAGGGTGGAGCTGGAAGATGGACTAATGCAGAAAACCACTGGTCAGAGCCATCAACAGAGGCTTCCTGGAGAAGAAGGGACCTGAGCTGGGCATTGAAAAGCAGGAAAGGGCCGAGAGTGAGGAAGGGCATAGCAGGCAGGGGGAGCTGCAGGCTAAAGTCCAGAGGAGAGACTAGGAATTACTAGAGGAAAAGCGGCAGGGGCGGAGGGCGAGTGCACAGCCTGGGTGTGGAAGAGCTTTCTTCAAAGGAGAGGCCGAGGGTCCATCCCATCCCCAGCTCCCAGGCTGGCAGCCAGCCCCCTACGGTACAAGGCGTCGGCACTCTGGGGCAGGAGGAGCAAAAGCCAGAGGAGACAACACACCCGAGAAGTCCAGATCTCGCCAGGCTGGGACACAGGCTCTGCCTCCCTGCACTAAAGGGTGGCTGCCTAGACGCCTCGATGGCCAGTGCACCACCCTGTCCCCCAGATGCCCAGAGGGCTGCTGCAGCTCATGGCTCCCCCTTTTCCAGAGAACTGCCCTTCACAAATGGGGGCCACCTCAATTGGGCAATCCAGGCCCTCCCACAGATGGCTCATAGACAATGACTGATTAACACAGGGGCCCTAAAGCCCTACCTACCTCCTTGTGGGGGTGGGAAGGGTAATTCTGTGGTGTGAATTATGCTCCAGGGTCCCCTGGACCAGCCCAAAGCCCAGCTTTGCCTGGGCTGTCACTCCTACCCCAGGCTCTTTTCTTCCTCCCTTCCCCTGAGGCCCTGCTCATCTCAGGCTCTGCCTCTAAGGGTTCTGATCAATGATACTCCTCAGCAGCTCCAAGTTCATAAAAACAATCAGACAAACAAAAAACAAACATTCCCAAACCAGGACATCCCAAACTTCCTGGAGAGGGAAGCACGAAGGGGAAGGGAACGAGGATTTCCTGAGAACCTGCTAGATGTCAGCGCTTTCTATGTGTCGTCTCAGGTAGTTCGCTTAGCATCCCTGCCAGGTGAAGTTCATTATCAGAAACTTCAGGAAACCTCAGGAAACTGAGGCATAGATTTGTCCAAGGGCACACAGCACATCCATATCCATCTAGGACACCATCTAAAATAATTATTTGTTATTTGGCTTCCCTAGTTGGGGAGGGGTCTCCCTTCTCCTGTCAGCTGGATCCCAAGATTCCTTTGGGAAACACTCACCCCTCATTCCTGGTCACATGGCTGGGGAAGGATGACCCTGACCCGCAGCCCATCAGTGTTTCTAAGTCCTGTGGACCCAGTTGAAGGTTCAGGATGAGCCGAATCCTGCCAATAGGACCCCAAGATCAACTCGGGGACTTTGATTTGTTCTATCGGGGAAGATTTTGTCTCCATCCCCAACTCTAGATCTAAGAAGCATGTTACCCCAGAAACTGCTGCCAGGCATCTTTTGACCATGCCATGCCAAATGCCACTAAGCATGGAGCTATCACCAAGAAGAGGAATGAAGGGATACAAACAAAAACAAGGTCCTGCTTGCACTGAACCCCTGCTGGGTCAAGCCCTGCCTGAAGCCCATATTATCACCAAACACTTTGGTTACATGAGCTGATAACTTCATTTTAATGAAATAGGGTTTGTTTTCGTTTTTGTTCTTTGCTACTTACAATCAAAGGGATCATGACAGATACAGCGTACAGAAAGGTATCCTTGTTGTTCTGGAGACCGAGAAGCCTTGGATATCCCCAGGAGCCAGGGAACAGGTATAGCGGGGATGCCACCTACCGTGACTGCAGCTGTGTCCCGCTGGGTCCCAAAGCTTGCAGAGTCCCTTCGGCCCAGGTTGGGGTCAGGAGTAGGCTTGGGAGCTGGTCCAGGAGCTTGGATAGTCAGAGCCCTGGAGATGCAGGCTGAAGGCTGGGTAGCCCCAGAGACTCAAGGTAGCCAGGTCATAGTCATAAGATCCCTGGAAAAGAGGAGAAACAAGAGTGAGTGGTAGGGTTCACAAGGGCCCGAGGGGTACAGGAGGTAGGGCAGATGGTGGCTACACCTTGGTGAAGGTGAGACAGAAGGAAGAACCCTGGAAGTATCTCTAGACCAGCACTGTTCAGCAGAACTTTCTGTCACGACGCAAATGTTCTGCCTCTGCGCTGTTCAATATGGCAGCCAGCAGTCACATGTGGATATTGCAGTGTGGATAGTGTGATAAAAAGCTGATTTTTAATTTTGTTTTATTTTAATTAATTTACATTTAAATCTAAATAGCCACAAGTAACTATTGGCTACCACACTGGACAACACAACCCCGGATCAACCCTTGCCTACCTCCTGGCCACAGTACCTGGGAAAAACTGAGGTCCAGAGAGGAGAAGGGACTTGCCCGGGGTCACACAGTGGCAAAGGCAAACCCGGTCCTCCTCGGTACGCACTGCCCTTCCCATCGTGGCCTTGTGTCTTCCCGGCATGCTCATCGCTAGCAGAGCGTCCTGCTGCCTTGAAACCCCTGCTGCCTCCCTGGGGAAGCCACGTCCCTGGGGAAGGTTATCCGGCCACCCTTGAAGGGACCTATCTCCTCCAGTCACTGCCACTGGACCCTCCCTCAGCCCCCCTAGCAAAGCAGCCCCAGTGACCGTCCTGGGATTGTCCAGGAAGACTGCACTCAGAAGGGAAGCCTCACGGGCACAGAGCCGTTCCGAACAGGGTTATCTATACCAGCAAGACACTGCAGGCTGTCTAAACACTCCACAGCAGAAATGATGGAGTGATTCACGGCACCCCTGCCAAGAGTGTATTACACAACCATTAAAAATGACCAACGCAGAGACAGGCAGAGACGCCAAGTAATGTTTCCGTGATAATAATGAGGTGGGAAGCTGAGAAAATGGGTGCAGGTGGAGGCTGGGTTGCAGGGTGTACGAGGTTCCCGCTTACTGAGCTGGTCCGTCACCCCCGCCCACGCTGCGGCATCGTGGGGTCCAGATGACAGACCCAGTTTACAGGTGGAGGAGCCGAAGCTTAGGAAAACCAACCACACACGTGCTCCTGGCTCCATGGGGAGTGTGGGCAGACCTGGGGCTTGAACCCCTGATTTCTGATGCCAAAGACAGACTTCTACAGCTGCCCTTTGTGCCACGATGGCAGCATTACGCTGCCCTTTCCTCCTTACTTACTCATCTTACGTAAACACGTACGCACATCGCACTTACTAAGTGCCAGGAACCTTCCTCGGTACTTGACAAATTAAAAGTTAACTCATGGAATCTGCATTGGGTGAAGGAACAATTATTACCTCTATTGTTTGGACGAGGAAACTGAGGCACAGAGGGATTAAGTAACCTGGGGCTACTTCTACTTTCCAAATATTCTGCAAGCCTCTAGTACTGGCATCAAAGGGAAAGGACGAGGGGGCGGGGGCAGGGAGGGAGTGGCTGTTGCCCTGGAGGAGGGGAAACAGGCATGGAGAGTTTTTCTCCTTTTTAGTTTCATGGCAATTCTTTTTCATAGCAACTGAACAAAGAAAGTTCAAGAAGTAAAATACATGTAGCAAGGAAAAGGTTTTGAAAACAACAAGCTCACAAACAAAAATTAAAACTTATGAAACTGAAGTCACAGATGCATCCGGGAGACCTCGACTGTGAATGTAATACACCTCCCAGCAGCAAAGCTCCTGTCCCCAGGCTTTTCTGCCAATTTCCTGACCTGGGACCACTCCCTCCTGCCTGGGTGAGATCCTCACCTCGGAGGGCAGCAGGGAGCAGCCCTGTGTGGAGGTAAACTTCGATCAACACCTCCTGGCTCCCTCCCGTCTCTGGGGCCCCTGCTGCCTGCGGGCAAGGGCTCACCTCAGGACGCCATGGTATCCAGGCCTCTGCCTCTAGCCCCAGGCAGCCCCATTCCACAGATGGGAGCAATGGAGGCCCAAAAGACGAAAAAGTTCACCAGAGGTCACAATGCTACTGAACATGAAACGCCTGTGTGTGTGTGTGTGTGTGTGTGTGTGTGTGTGCACATGTGTCTCCCATGCATGCAGTGCTTCAGGCCCAGGTGATTAAAAAGGCAGGTTATTCCCAGCTTACACACCCACGTGCACACGCGCATATACATGCACACACAAAACTGTCATATCATTAACTGCTACTACAGCCATGATGACATCATCTGCTATTTCTTCCTGTTTTCCGTGGTATTTTTCATTCATGCATCGAATACGTATTTAGCACTTACTATGTGCCAGGTATACTGTAGGGGCCAGGATTCACTGGGGTACAACACAGACAAGTTTGGTGCTCTCATGGGAACAGGGGATACCGATGATAAGCAGATACATAAACAAGGTAATTCCAAATTATGACATGCAATCATGATCATAAAACCTGGTAATGTGAAAGAGAAGACCTGGGCTGGGGCTGGTGGGTCACTCGAGCTACAGGGGCAAGGAAGGTCTTTCTGAAGCAGTCTCACTGGCATTTATTCTGTGGGAAATGAAGCTGCAGTGGGAGGCTGGGGCCCTGAGGGCCCGGGTAAGGGCTTTGGATTCCATCCCAAATGCAATGAAAAGTAACTGGAGGGTTTTAACCAGGGAAGTGCTATGATGTTTTCTTCATTGTTAACAGTTCTTTCGAGCTGCCAGGTGGAGAGCAGGCCTGGGGCAGAGGACCCGTGTCACAGTTGCCCAGGGACAAGGAGACGGGCTCAGCCAGGGTGACGGCATGGAGAGCGAGGAAACAGACAGATTCGGGCAGTGTGTTCTGGCGGAACCAGCTGGCTGATGAGTTGGATGTGAGGGGGTGGGGGTAAGAAAAGGAGAGGAATGAAAGAAGACTCCTAGAGCTTCTACGTAGACAGGGACTGCTTTTACAACCAGACTCCAACCCCCTTAAAGGAGCCTCGGGGACCTGATCAGGACTTCCGGTCCCTGACGAAGAGACTTGGCATGCATGTGTCCGAGGAGAAAAGAATCCAGGGACACAGATCTCTGCTCAGCATGAGAAGCGGTGAGCTCCCTGTCCCTGGAGGTATGCAAGTAGAGGTCTAGGGCCCATGTGTGTTGGGTGGGCATTTGCACTCAACAGGGAGGTTGATTTCTGCCATGAGTGTCTTTAACTCTGTCAGTACAAGAATCAGGGCTAGATTGCATGGATTGAAGTAGGTGTTATAGAGACTCAGGGGAAGCAAGGCAATGTCCAACATAATAGTTATTATTATTAGGACATTACACATCACAGAATGCTCCCACTGATTCTCCACCTGGATCTGCAGCCCACGCTGCGAGGCAGATAGGGCAGCATGATCAGCCCCACATAGCAGATGAGGAAACAGGCCCTGAGAGGGAGTGGGATCAGCCTAGGTTCCACAGCACATCAGCCTCGGATCCTCTGTGGCCTCACACCTAAGGACCTTCTCCTCCCTCATCCCCAGTAATGACCCCGCCACCCCTGCCCTGGAAGACGCAGGAATCTCCCCACTCCACGTGGGCTTCCATCCAGCTGCCAAGACTCCCATCCCTGCAGGTTAGAGGCACTCTTTGCCCTCTCCCCTGAAACTTGAGAGGGAGGTCTCCGCCTAGAAGATTTCTCCTCCCTGATACACAGGGCCTGATCCTCCACTCTGTCCCCTTTACCCCTGGTGGTTTTGCCACAGCCCCTTAAGTTGGTTCCTTCAAATTAGACCGGTACCAAACACTACGCTTTGCCCAGAAATGAAGTAAAGTAGGGTCCCTCCCACAAGGTGCCTTTCTTCCCTAACACTTATGGCTGCTGTGGGCCAGGGACAACCAGAGCCCACCTGACCCCCTTCCCCTTTCCCACCAGACAGGCAGAGAGGGCATCTGGGCAGATAGGAGCATCAGGAGGTGGAGTCTCCCCAGGGGGACTGGGATTGCAGGTGGGGAAGCTGCCACCCACTGGCACAGCATATACTGAACACTGCCCTGACAGACCTCAGGATAATCTTGAGGGCCAAGTGGGAGCATCTCACTTCTCGGGTGAGGCAGTGAAAGCCTGGAGAGATTAAGGAACTTGTCCAAATTAAAAATATTAAATGGAAAGAAACAGCTGGTAAGTGCTGGAGCCAGAATTTGAACCCAGGACTCACTGGTTCCAAAGATCCGATGCCATCCCCTGCTCCCTGTTGCCTCGCGGAAGTGCCAGGCAGTTTGAACAGCCAGTCCGGTGAGCAGATGGGGAGGGCAGGGGGAGGCAGAGAGAGGCGGTGGTGGTGGTGGCGTCGGGGTTGGGGAGAAGGAGAGGCAAAGAAAGGACAAAGAGAGCAGCAGAGCCGGAGAAGCTGAATCGACAAGGGAACCCTGCAGGGGCCAGAGAGGCAGCTCTGGAAGCCACCCTCCTGATCAGTGCAAGGCCTGCAAGGCCACCCTGGTGCCATCTGCCCCTCAGATCTAGCCACTAGGGTTCCCTGGGCTCATCCCCACATGCTCAGGCCCAAGGAGCCCCCCAAATCATTGACAGTGCTCCCCAGTCATTAAAGGCATCTCCCATGCATTGAAGGGCCCAGGTCAGGCCCCTGTGGGCCAGCTCTGGGGCAGGGAAATGGGTAGAGGGAGTAGAGGGAACAGCTCTGGCCCTGGGCAAGGCCATCTACCCAGCTTCCACCTGCCCCAGCCTGGCTGTAGTGTCCAGCTGCCGCCCTGGCTGCCCACCATGCCCAGCCGATCTGTGGCTGAGCTCTGAGCCGACCAGGTGTTCCCGTGGCCGGCTGGCAGCCCAGCGCCATCAGCCTGTCCCCAGAGCATGCAAGGTTTAAGCAACAGTCTTTCCACTGAACATTTAAGAAGAAAAATATCTTTTTTTTTAAGAGAGAGAAAGGGAGGGAGGAGGAAACTGGCAAGGGAGGAGGAGGGAAGGAGGGAGGGAGAAACCTACCCCATCACTGCAGTCAAGGTCACAGGCACCGGCACAGGGCGGGCTGGGCAAGGAGCCTTTAATCTGGAGTTCAGGTTGAGGAAACTACACGCTTGAAGCCGGAGTACATTACCACCCTGAATGATCTGTCGGCTTCTATTAGGCTAAATATCTCTGTATAATGGGGAATTATCCTCTGAAGAGGCAAACTGCCGGCCTCTCTGGGGAGGGGGCAGTGGGAACCTCGCATCGTGAGGGCTCTCCCACGGTGGGGAGGGGGGAGCAGGACCAACTCAGAAAGCCAACCCCGTCCCACACCCCCATCCTGGAGAGTCACAGTCAGCAGCTGCTTTGATGTTTGTGGCGGGTGCCCGCCTCCCTTCCCTCTTCCCCGCCTCTCCCCTTGCTCCCGCCATATGAGCCTGGAACGGTGCCAGACCCAGGTGACAAGGATGCTGGTCAGCCAGGTGACCCTGGGCAAGTCCCTGAGCCCCTTGGAACCTCTGTTTTCCTGTCTGTTAGATGGAGCTAATAATACCCGCCAGAAGGCTGGCCGTGCCGGGGGTGAGCACGAAGCTGGCATGGAGCCCAGGACAGAGTGGGCATCCTGCTCTACCCACCAGGGAGGGCCTCCCCCGTCCTCCTCATCCTCACTGGCTCACCCAGAGCACCACCACCTCCTCCAGGAAACCCTTCCTGCCCCCTATCTCTGGGTGTCTCCCACCCTGGGCACCTACAGCCAGAATCCCACCTCCAGCCCCTCCGTTTCCAGTGGATGGGTGAGTAGGAGCCTCAGTTTTAGGAGACCCCCTGAGCAAAACAGACCCCTCCTCATCTTCCCAACCCCCCCCCCAACACACACACACTCAGGACTGAGCACCCAGGCCTGCCCAGATTTGCAGGCTTGGAGGCAGGGGTCGGGGTGGCACTGCAGGCACGGACAGGGCCCATGATGAGGTGAAACTCATGGGAAGGTGGTCAGCACCAGGGTAGCCAGACCAGGAAGCCAGAAATCCCAGGACAGGGGTCTTCAAGAGCAGGGTAGTAGCCAGACCATCAGCAGGACTGATCAAAGCACACGGCAGGGCTTGGGGCCAGGTCAGAGGAGCAGAGAGGCGGGCAGGAGCTTGAGGCTGCAGTGGGCTGTGGTCGTGCCACTGCACTCCAGCCTGGGCAGCACAGCTGGGGCTCAGTGCCAGGTTGCGGGTGCACAGCAGTATAGGGGCTGGAGCAGCTCAGGCCAGGAAAGGTCTCAGGGCAGGGTGGGGGCAGAACTGACTTGTGCGTGTGGGGATAAGGGTCAGATGATGGTGGTAGGGTGGGGATCAGGGCACCAGATGAGAAGGTTCTGCAGACCCCAGGCTCTGTTCTCAGGGCTCTTGTGCCACCCTCAACCTGTAGTAAATCCCTGGGACGGTTCAGAATCCCTCATTGCAGATGCAGCCTCTGCTGTTGCAGGGCCTGTGGGTGGGGACAATTCCAGGGCAAGATGCCTGGAGCCCAGTAGGACCCACAGAAAGGAGGCCACCTCCAGGACAGGTCAGAGGCACACTGTGTGGCCCACTCCCCTCAGTGGGCCTAAAGGTCCAACCCAGAGTCTCCACAGCCTGGGAGAGTTGCCTGTTCATTCATTCATTCATTTATTCATTCAGCAAATGCCCTCTAATGCTTCTGTGAACTAAGGATACAAACATGCCAGAGCAGGGTGCGGGGTGGAGCCAGGAAGGTGGGAGATGACAACTCAGGGGCTGTGTGAGAGTGGGCACCTGAGGGGCTGTGGAAACAGGGTAGGGGGCATCTGATCCAGGCCTGGGGGTTGGGAAAGGCTTCCAGGGTGAAAGGATCCTTGAAGGGGTCTTAAAGGAAAATGAGTTGGATCGGGAAGCAGTGGGGAAGGGCACTGCAGACTGTCCGTGACAACTGCAATGGCCCAGTGGTTGGAGAGGGAGACAGCCCCCTCCTTCACGCAGGGCCTGGTGGGCACCATGTGGGGTGGATTATCCCATGAGCCATCAGGAGCCTGAAGTTCTGGTGGGGGAGTAGCCAGGGTCCAGATTTGTGATTCAGAAAGATCATTCTGGCCACCACCTGGGGGAGGATAGATTTCATGTGGAAGGACAGGAGGAAGTGAGTTAGGAGTGAGGCAGCGGCGGGGGAGAGATGGGGCAGAGCGATGGAGAGGAGGGCGGATGAGGGAGGGATCTGGGAGGCGGAATCTGCAAAGTGAGGGTGGTGGTTATAATCCACAGAGCCAGCGTCCCACTGAGCATCCCCCACGCCTTCTGTACAAACAGCATCCTTAACTCTGTAACAAATCCATTAGTTACTTTGATCTGCACAACACCCAGGTGAGGCAGCCAGGCCGGGAATTCATTGCTTACTTAGTCCATTAATTCAACAAGCGTGTACTGAGTGCCTACTACGTTCCAGGCACCGTTCTGGCCCACTCAGCAGAAGGAAATGCTAAGGTTCACAGATGCTGCCCGAGGTCCATAGGGGTGACCAGGACCTGCTACTGGTTTGGAAACTCAGATGCCCTGCATAGCTGAGGAAGGGATGGGGGCACACGCCAGACAGGAGCTGTGGAAAGGGAATGCCTGACAGTGGGGCGCTCATGGCCCTCAGGGGCAGGGACGAGCCTCAGTCTGAAGGGGAAGCACCTCTTCCTCCAAGGCGGGCATGGGAAGCTGGAGAGACACCATACAGTCGTGGAGAGGGCAGACCTCATGGGCTGGAGGCTGGAAGGGGTGAGGAGACACAGATGAGGCATGGCAAGACCATCAGGCCCAGCGGAGGGGCCTTCAGGCAGGGCCAGAGGGCAAGAGGTGTTGAGCGAGCACAGCAGAGGACCGGGAGAGGGGCTGCCTCCTCGAAAGTGCCTGCGGCAACAGCGGAGAGGCGGAGGCAGAGTCCCTGTGGACGAGAGCAGGCCCCAGGACTGCCCTAGTGGGTGCCCTATGCAGTGGCCACAGGCTGCTCTGTGCTCAGTGAAGGGCTAAGGACTGAGACAAGGAAGAACTTCCTCAGAGGTGGCTCCCAAGGGGCCCAGGATATGTCAGGAAAGGCCAAGGGCAGCCTGCTACCTCCTGAGCTCACAATGCCAGGACAGGAGCTGCTGGTCAGCTCCTCTTCTCTGTTTCCCCAAAGTCCAGCCCTATCTACCCCCAACATTTGCATTCGCTGCTGTCCCCTCACTTCCCTGGGCCCCACTCTTTTAATCAGCAAACTTGGGTGGCTCCTACCTCACTGATGCTCAGGAAAGCACTAGCCCAGACCCTGCACACAGTAAGTGCATACTAACCATCATCCCTGCATACAGCAAGCGCATACTGTCATCCCCGCATGCAGTAAGCATATACTAACCATCATCCCTGCACACAATCAGCACATACTAACAATCATCCCCACCCCTGCCTGGTGGCAGGGCCCCTTAGAGCCTGGTCCTCAGCATCCCTAGTGCCTCAAACACACTAAGTGCTCGATTAACTTGATGGGCTGAGTTTCCTGCTAACCAGCTGGCAGCAATGTTACCAGGTCAGAATTCTGCCTGTTGGACCCGCCAGGGAAGGGGCTGAGAGGAAGAAGGACTTGGCAGATCCTCAGGGGGCAAGGAAGGAGGCAGCAGGTGCCAAGGTAACAGGAGTGGCACAGGCGTTGCTGTCATCACACACGTTAGCACTCTCAATGTTTCAGGAGGTGGCTGAGGAGCCAGCAGAGAGGACTGAGGGCAGGGCACTCCCAGGTAGAGGGTCCCTGGGCAGATCGGCCTCCTCACCATCAAACTGCTCCAGGCCTCCTCAGGGCACCTGCAGCCCTGGGAGCTGCTCCCTCCAACACCCTGTCCCCACCTTGGAATCTATCCCACTGACTACCAAGCTCTCCCCCTAACAAGAGCATTGCAGATAAATTGAAAGAAGTCGAAAGGAGTTGCCTATTCTCAGAAAAGGGGCAGAGCTGAGAAGGTTGCACAGAGATGGTGGCTTTTCAACCGTGTGGGCCTCACTTAGCCCCTCTGTGAAATGGGACTGCTCTACGATGACGACAACACCTCTTAGAACTACTGCTACTAACAGCTAAAGCATTTTGGACACACACCCTGTGCTGGGCTCTGTGTGAATACTCTGTGCCCAGAGAAATGGACGCAAAGCTAAGCCCAGCCTGATCCTCCTAAACTCTTAGTCTGGCTGGACTGGCTGGTGGAGGGGTGCCTGGGGTTTGAGCCTTGGGCCAGCTGCAGGCGGGGTAGTAGGTGGGGTCAGTGTTATCAGTGGTCAAAGTCTCTGAGTTGTATTACTCCAAGTGTTTTCCACATCACTGCAAGTGGCCACTCCTGCTAAACCTGGGTGAGCAGGCGCAGGCTGGGGAGGGAACCTTCCAGAGCCAAGCCAGAGGCAGCAAGATCAGAGGTTACGCATGGCTGCAGCAGCTCAGCTGGGTCCCCTCACAGTGTTAAAAGCACTGGTGCTACCTGCGGCCTCCTCCTTCCTGTCTTCCACAGGACAACCTCACCCACATGCCAGGCTTCAGCTCTTGGTCTAAACAGGCAGGGGTGGGTGGGAGGCCAGCGTCACCAGGGAAGAGGGACCAGGGACAGGAGAAAAGCTGCAGTGTCATCTGCTATGCACACTCCTCCACTGAAACCGCACACTGTGGGATGTGTTCCTATTCCCACTGGACAGATGAGGAAACTGAGGCTCTGAGGCATATGTTCCTTGCCCGAGGTCAGGGACATGGCAGAGCTGGGACGCACACTTAGCACTGTCTGGTTCTAAAGGACAAGAAGATGCCAAAGGCTGAAAGGGGAATGCGCAGGAGTTGGAGTGCATCTCAAGCGTGACCAACAGTCTTTGGGTGGGGGTGTCTTTTTTGCGGGAAACTCTTCCTGGCACTCCTCTCGGTGGCCGCAGATTATCCCAAGCCCAGGGCCAAGGTGGCCTGGCAGGCTGAGAAGATGAGAAGAGGCAGGGGAGGGTGAGAGAGGGCTCTTCTTTGGCTTCCAGCAGCCTTCTCCCCACCCAACCCCTGCCCCAAAGCATCCCACCTCCCTGGCGAGGTGGGCACCCAGGAGGCCCCAAGTTGACAAAGGGGCCTGAGAGGCTTGTGATATAGTTTGGGTGTTTGTCGCCTCCATTCGCATGCTGAAATGTGACCTTCCCCATGCTGAAGGTGCGGCTGTGGGAGATGTTTGGGTCATGGGGGCAGATCCTTCATGAAAGGCTTGGTGCCCTCCTCACCCCTAAGGAGTAACGAGTTCTCGCTCTATTAGTTCCCATGAGAACTGGTTGTTAAAAGAGCCTGGCACCTCCCTCCACCCACACCTCCCTCACTTCCTTCCTCTTGCCATGCAATGCCAGCTCCCCTTTGCTCTCTGCCACCAGTGGAAGCTCCCTGAGGCCCCCTCCCCTATCGCAGATGACAGCGCCATGCTTGTACAGTGTGCAGAACCATGACCCAGATATTCCCCTTTTCTTTATAAATTACCCAGCGTCAGGTATTCCTTTAGAGAGTTTTCTTTGTAAATTACCCAGCGTCAGGTAACCCTCTCAACAAGATTAAGAGAGCTTGCACAGGGCCAGGAGTTCGGGGGTATGGTTAAAGAGAGATGAAGGTACAGCCGAGAGCTAGGACCCAAGCTGCCTGGGGGTTGAGGCTAGTAGAGGGGGTCAGGAAGGCCCAAGAGAACAGGCATCACAGGTGGCACCCGAAGTCCCACATTAGAGCTTCATTCCTCTGGGTGCTCCAAGGTGTTTAGTTCCAACAAGGCTTTTGCACCTGGGAGAGGCAACAACCAGGAGTATACGCTTTAGATGACAGGACTGTGGGGCTCTGCCCATCCTCCACTAACAAACACACTGTTTCTTGGCTCAAGTGTCTTGCCCTCTATGGTTCCCAGTCATCCTGTCTGCAACATGAGGTGTCCGGGCCTACAGGCTGGGGGTCACCTGCATCAAGTGGGTGGAGAGGCCCCAAACGAGCTGCCTCTTCCCATGACAAGGGGGAGTGCTGACTCTGTTACAGCACCTGCCATTCCCGAGGGATCACGTGGCTGGGGTCAGGTATCACAGATGACCCCACCCTCCACCCCAGGGCCTTGGGGAGGAGGTTTTGCCTCCTTCAGCTGATGCCCCCATTTGGAGAGCCTCAACTGAACGCAGGCCGCATACTCAGCACAACATCATGGCCTTCCTGCATCCTCTCAACGAGACCGTGATGCAGGTGTCAGTATTCTAATTCTCTAGGAGAGGAAACTGAGCCTCAGACATGAAAAGGGACAGACCAACGTGTCCAGGAAGAGTTGCAGACAGGCCCATGGGCGTGGTTTGGTTCAGCACCCCGGACAGCTGCCTTCCTGACTACCCCCAGTCCACCCGGGCTACGCACACACCCCCATGGCTAAGCTTGCTCTTCCCAATCCCTGATCTTTTCTAAACTCCGTCCAACTTTTCCCAGTGGCTCCAGTGGCATGGATGTGTTCTGTGCCACACAGCACTGAGACCTCGGCAATGCAGCTCTTGCTCCCTACTTCTGACTTAAACCTCATTCTCCCAGCAGCTCCTTGAGGGCAGGTGACAGTGTCTTTCCTTCTATGACACAGTCTAGCCACACAGAGGGAACTGGGAGAACCTGCTGGCTTTGGACCAGGCAGATGTGAATGAGAACTGAGCTGGAAACTGCTGGGTCCACTGCTTTGCCTCACTGAGCTTTGGATCCCCCAGCTGTGAAGCAAACTGCTCTGTCCATCTCTTGGCTTGCAGATAAGCCACGGCGAGGAGCTACTCCTTCCTCATGTCCCCACCTTGGAATCTATCCCACTGTCTACTTCAGGGAGCCTCCTGCCAACTCTCCCTGAGTCCCTTCCTCCTGGAACTTAGCTCAAATTCTGGACCACTTCCCCCATGAAATTTTCCAAATGACTCACAAATGGGGGGATTCTTGTGCTGAGAAATGTCAGGGAGGCCCGAGAACAGCTGGTGCAGTGCCTGCAGTCCCACTCATGGAACACGACTGTTTCATGTCCTCATGGGCTGTCAGTCCCTACAAGGGTTTTGAGCCAGGAGGAGGGAACACCTAGGAATGTTGGCAGTGGGAGGTAGGGTTCTGGGCCCCTCCACTACTAACACACTTTGTATCTTGGAGCAAGTGTCTTTCCCTCTCTGGGCCTCATCTGCAACATGAGGTGTCCAGGCCTACAGCAGGAGGGGTGGCACTCTCTCGCCACTTCCTAGAAACAAAGGAGGAAATGCTTGTGGGGTGATGTCAGGGATGCTGGGAAGGACCCTCCAGAGCTCTAAAATCCAGGACCATGATGCCCAAAATGCCTCCATTGGGGCTGACACATTCCTTTAATCTCTAGCAAAGAGAGAAGCCCAATCCTTGGGGTTTATGGTACCCTACAGACAGGCTCTGCCCAGTCCCCAGCTGCTGGAGACAGGACCTGCCCGCATGCCTCAGACCTCGCAGGGAGGTCTTCTTGTCCACCCTCAGGCTTAGTTGGCCTTCCTAGGGAGTTTTCACTTGAGGAAGGCTGAACTCAAAGCCCCCAGTCTAGATAGAAAGAGGAAGAAGATTCTATGCGGGACCTGTAGGAAGAGAGTTCTGCCAAAGGTCCCTCTGCCCCAGGGAGGAATGCTGAGGGAGCTTGAAAAGGAACAAAGGGACAAAGAGTTTGAGTCTGGGCTCTGCCAAGTAACTAGCTGTGACCTCAGAAAGACACTTCATCTTTTGAAGTTCCAGTTTCCTAATCTGTAAAATGGGGGCGATAATACCCACCATCAGTGGTCCAGATGGTGCCTCATACACAGCAAGTTCTGAAGGAACTGCAGACACTATGACCATTCAGGCTTCTGCTCATCAAGGCTCAGAGCGGTGGCATAAGCCTGGGGCACTTGACTAATAGGGCCCATGGGAGGGACAAACAGAGAGCTCAGAGGCAGTGTGGATGAGGCAGGGCCTCCAATCTGCCCGAGAGGCTACACACAGAGCACTATGCTGAGCCCCGACCCTCGTCACACACCGACCTCTAACCCTGGTCACAACTGACCCCTGACCCTGGTCACACACCGACCCCCGACCTTGGTCAGACACTGACCCCTGACCCTGGTCACACACCAAGTGCTGACCCCGGTCACACACCAAGCTCTGACCCTGGTCACACACTGAGCCCTGACCCTGATCACACACTGAGCCCCACCCTGGTCACACTGAGCCCCGACCCTGATCACACACTAAACCCCGACCCTGATCACACCCTGAACCCCGACCCTGATCACACACTGAGCCCCGACCCTGATCACACACTGAGCCCCGACCCTGATCACACACTGAGCCCCGACCCTGATCACACACTGAG